>JAMKCH010035734.1:0-262365 GCA_023653785.1 Ophioderma brevispina
AGCTTTACAACAATATATAGTTTTATAGGTATCTCAAAAACAATTGATGACTTACTCTCATTTAAGTGTGAAAACGTGTAATATTTGGTATTTTAAGCATGTAACACATTTTGCTCCCAACTCATGTCGCATGACCTTATAGCATTAGGTTATGTTGACAGTTAATTTGCATAAAAATTCACAATAGCCGCTATTTTAATTTTATGCAAATAAATTGTCAATATATGGCATAATACCTTAACTGATGATCTAATTGTGTTCTCTGACCCTGAAAACATATGTATAGACACAAGAATGAAGTCTTTACAAGCCTTAAATATTGAATTATGTACAAAAAATGTTAAAATGGTGGCCATTTTGAATTTATGCAAATTAGGCACACTTCCCCTAAAAATTAGCTTTGGGGACTGGAAGATTTGGAATCAGCATAAAATTGCCATTTAGAAACACTATTTCAATTGCTTTTACTCAAAAATGCCTTCGACTAGTTTCTTTTTGAGAAATGGAACCAGTCTATACTGATTGAATCCATTTTTAAAACTTTAACTACTTAGTGCTTTATTTTTTTCTCTACTTAGGATCTGTTTTTGTCCATAATTCTGATATTTATCATATTATTTTTTTCAAAATAATTTAATATTTTGTATTCATATGATTATCCATTCAATATCAAGTTAAAATTGTATTAAGTAAGTTAGCTACAGAATATATTATTTTAGATTTACACTTTTTGGTTGCAAGAATGCAACTCCATGGGTGCATGGAGACACTTAGCAATATGTGATGGTATATGCACAATGTTCATTGAACCATGCAAATAACAACTGAGAGTTCATGACCAAGTGACAACTGACTCACAATATGTCAGGCTTTTGTTGTGCTAATTCTATACCTTTTGAACCCTTTCTTTCAGATTCTGAACGGGGACATTCCCAAAATGGCGACCTTCTACCAAAGAAGTTACTTCCGTGTTTTTAGTTGCATTTCATTAATACTATTCGGCTTTGGAGGACAAAAAACAGTTGGTAAGTTGTGGAAACTGCTGTATTGGTAATCATTCATTCATTCCTATTATTAATCATGCAATTTACACTAATCATGGACATTTATAAGTCATACAAGTGATTGAGTCAAAGTACAGTAGGCTTGTGTGTGTGTGTGAGCTTGTGTGTGTGTGTGTCTTTAGAGTGATACACTTGTTTTTTTTTTATTCTTTATGTGTCTAGTTGCAGTTCTATGAAAGATCTTTCATGGGATATATGGGTATAGATGACATTTTTAGTGGTTTACAAAAGTCACACATGCAGAAACAAAAGGAGTATGTAAATGACACACAAAGTGTGTTATACTTTTAAACATAATCCACATAATAAAAACATGTTTGTGAAAGTCACAAAAGCATAAAATCCGAAACCAAACTCGCTGACAATAATCTTTGGATCAGGAAATTTGAAGCCGAAGGACATTTAGGTGTCCAATGTGCATTCTTTGAAAAGCTATATAAATTGTCACTATTTGCAATGTGATATAACACCAGCAGCGACTCTTGCCAGTCCCATATTCTTGATCACAATGGTCGACATTGCCATCCTACAATCTTGGACAAAAGTAGTTGGCACACCTTGTGAAAATTTGCTCTTTAACACTTACATAATTCGGCCATTTTTGAAAGTGTGAATGTAACTTTTTTGGGTATTAAGCTTGAAGCTTTTGCTAATCCATAAAACCTCCCCCTTCCCCACCAATCAATGTTGAGTGTTGTTAGGCGCACTGTAACACAATTTCAGGTTTCAACATTGTTCCGGGGGAGAGGGGGGCAATTTTACCGTACGGTAAGAAAAGCGTGCCAACACTTTTGTCCAAGATTGTATCTGTACATGCAAAGCGGGTGCGTGGCTTGTTACTTTTAGGTCTGTAACTTTAGAATGCTCCATTGGATTTACATGAACATTTCAGAACTTGTGGAAAATGTAATATTCTTTAAAATGAATGCATAATCTTAGCAAAAGACGTACTGATTTAGGAACAGGTCACTTTTAATGCTCAAACAAGCTATCTAAATGACCTTTTTGGGCCTATTTATGTACCAAAAGTATGTCATTCGCGTGTTTTAAAATCAATTAAGTAAACTTAATAGCAATTTTTATCATTTGTCTGTTGAATGTAAATGAAAGTCACAGAAACGTAAATTCATAATTATAATAAAGGAAAAAAACACTAAGTGAACTAAATAGCATTAATATAGCATACCCATGTTCCTCGTCTTCAGTAGACAGAGATCACAACATGCATATTTTAAAATGGTGGAAAACTTTCATGCTGAAGTTCAAAATGGTACTAAACTTTACTTAAAATAATTGTTTTCATCTAATAAGTGAGTGCATGGATGCGTGTGTAGGTGTATATTAGGTGTTGGTCAGTGTGCATACGGTTTCGCGTGCATGTGTCGTATTGTGAGCGTCGCGCGCGTCTGTATGGATGTTAAAGAGATCAACGTAATTGTATTTATTAAATTGTAATCACATGTCTAAACAATGATTGCAGTTAAAATGAAGAATTTCATATACGCAACGTAGTCAATACCACAAAAGTATGCTCAAGACATAAAGATTCTAATTGAAATGTAAATAGCAATGGGGAAATAAAAAATAACGTCACAATGTATAAGTTTGTATTGTCTAATTTCAAAAAACTATAACAATAAAAATGAAAAAAATAATGGAATGTAAGTTAACTTATGATGTGAAGAAGATATACTTACTACTTACTAAATAATAATAAAATAACGATTGTGAATGGAGGAGGAGGAGATGGAGAGGACGAGGACGAGGGGAGGCAGAATGGGGAGGAGGAGGGGAGAAGAGGAGGAGGAGGGGGAGGGGAAATTATCATCCCAATGCAGTGGCATATTACGCTAGTAGGCCAAGAGTATTAAAAAAAAATAAAAAAAATAAAATAATTCAATTGTAAAGAAACCTCTTGGCGTTCACGGTCTCTCTCAATGAGTGTACCAATACTACGATAGCATCGTGGTACATGTAGTAATCCATACAACTTTACGATATGCAACCAATATAAAAGAATAGAGGACTTAACTTTTTTTCTATGTATTGCATTATCGTGACGTTTCGATTTAGAGCAATTATTTCACTTTGAAAATCGCGCAATCGTTGGATTATCGTTGGAATCTACCTAATTATATAAGTTTTATACAAATCAACAAACGAAATCAAGATTACTGCTTGGACAAAAATATTAGACAATGTAGTTTAAAAGTCACGTAACCAAACTGAACCTCAGTAGCTTATGTTAAATTCTCTCGGGCCTCACAATCAAACGGTAACTTGTGTTGTGAGGTCGAACCTCATCATTCTTTTTTTTTACTTTAGCGCTTTATTTTTACTATTAGATATTGAAGATGGGTCATGAACAGGGGCAGATCTTTCGATTTACGTTATTAAAGTTAATCATTTAAGTGCTAATATCGTTTTATAGGCCCAAAATGAACTAAATGGATTATTTGTGACCTGTCCCTAAGTCCAGCAAGCTATTATATTCTTAAATATAGGACATCAAAGCAGCAATCTTCTCGGTCTCTTGTGCAAATTTTGGTGTTAAAAAAAAAAAAATCGTTTTTAATTTTGGCCAACATTGGATTTATACGATTTTTTTTCGACTTCGCGCACACCAATCTTGGCAAAAAAAGGAGTTGGCACATGCTTGTGAAAACTTTGATCTGTAACACTTGAATAATTCGGCCATTTTTTGAAGTGGTGAAATTGTAACTTTTTGGGTTGTAAGCTTTGAAGATTTTGCTAATCCATAAAACCTCACCTCCCACAATCAATGTTGAGTATTGTTATGCGCACTGTAACACAATTCAGTTTCACATTGTTCGGGGGAGAGGGGGGCCGATTTTACCGTACGGTAGAAAAGTGTGCCAACACTTTGTCAAGATTGTAGTCACTACTGGATTAACTTGCAATAAGTAGGCAGTGAGATATGCGATAGAAAGAAAAGGGTGGAGATAGTGTAATAAACATGCAAAATGCTTCTTTGACAAACACAAATAAACAAAAGTGAGGGCATGTTCCTTGTGCAATATTTGGATGCACAGGCTCTGGCTGTCAACTTTCCCATGATGCATCAGGAAAACATGGCTTGGAAAAACTGCCTCTCAAAAAACATAGTAACCGTTGGGCAGTGAACATATTGCGAATACCACAATTCTGCATCATCTGCAAAAGTTAAGCTAAGACAGGTACATTGCTTTTAAGGTGATGCTGATTAAAAACTTGGTGTTGACTACTTTCATTAGGCATATGTTACTGCCAGAGGATAATTTGCAAGTTAAAATTTGTCCAGTATTTATCAGACATAGTAATATATTTTGCTTACAGCCCTCCCAGTTCAGTCTCCCCCAGTAGCGGTAGTAGTAAATCCAAGTTTTAATCCGGTTTGTCCCTGTGAACGGTGGGTGGCCAGATTTCACCTCACACTTTGTAAGCAAATCACCCTTTCTCCTTCCTTCCACTTTGCCTGATTGAATGCATCCTCCATCCTAACCCAACCCTCCTACTATTCTCCTCCACTTGCTTCTTCCAGTTATTCTTTGGTCACCCCTCCTCCTCGATCTGCCCACCCCGAACTAAAGGGCAATTCTTAAAAAACATGCTCATAATTCCTTCTCTCAGGGCACATGCCCTTACCACAACACCATTCGCCAAACAGTACATCGCTTCTTCCAAACCCAACATCCCCTGCATCAAGTCACTTGTCTGCAGGCTATCCCAGGGAAAGATAATAAATATATTTATATGATTTTAGTTTTGTTTTTTAGTTAAAATTAAAATTTCGTTTGTCATTGTGTTTCGCCAAATACACTTTCAAAGTTTCACAGTAGGTTGTTTACAATCCGATCCAGTGCAATTTGAGAGAAATATTTGTATCCTTCTCATTAAAAATCTGTCACTAGAGTCTAACTCTTGGAAACATTGAGGGCAGGCTTTAAAATCAATTGAATAACCTCATTCAAGAAGTATCAACTTTAAAGATGCATTTTGCGGTAAAATAATGGAACACACATTATTCTCAGCCATGTGGCTAAACATCTTAACTCCAATAACATATTAATAAGTGACAGCATGGTTTAGGGCATGCGGGAGGGAATGCCTATCAACAGTAACTAAACGCATAAATTCAACAAATGACTGGTCTGAATGGTCTGAAACAATGAACAATAGGAAAGGTTCAAACAGAACTTTGGGTTTGCTGGACTATTCATCAAGGCCTTCTCTAACTAAAACAACATGCTTGCCGTTAATTCCGGTATTAGAAAGTAACACACACTGGGAGAAATATATGTTTCCTGCAACTGTAAGCAATCTGTTTTGGTTAAAATGGCACAAATGGTCACATCCGTGGTCCTGCAGGGATCGGGATCCTTGGACCATTCCTGTTCCTGATCTATATTAGCGATATACAAGAACACACTCAACCTACAATCAAATTATTTTGCGGGATGACGGTATTGTGTACAGGGTGATAAGTAGAACCAAGATAATCACCAATTCTTCAAGATGACCTAAATGTTTTGGCATCGTGGTCGAAAACCTGGTTTAGTCATGTAGCCATGGTCCAACTTATGCCCTGACCGAAATTGAGTATGGACACAATTTTCTGCTGAAAATGATAGATAAGGGTGTATAGAATAGAATCTGCCGGGTGCCACCATGGGTCCGTGACATTTTGAGAAATCCAAGATGGCGTCGCCATAAATGAATAATTATCTATTCAACCCTAATTTATTCAAAACTATGGAGTTATAGATATATATAGGACCCAATGAACAAATGCATGGCACTTGTCACATTGAGTCATACTCCAAATTTCAAAAATGGAAGCAAATTAATAATTCTTAACCATATTGACATATAAACAGAATACCTGACAGAAAAAAATAAACATGAAGTACTTAGCTTATGTTGTAGACACAATAAATGTGTTTCGGATACTTTTAAAGTTTGTTTTTTCGTTGTAACATGGACGTCCATTAAAATTATGCAGAAAAACGTGAATATCTTAAAAAAATACATGACACAAATGTCTAAATATTACCTTAGTTATAAATATGTCAATGAAAGAAAGTGTACCTAGGATCATAAACCAGTGATACAGGTACTCCGGATAAATAAAACTGGGTCAAATTATACAAATTGAGTGCAATATATGTGAAAAAATGTAATTCCTATGGTATGTGCCAACTTTGCACCATATTAGTTGTATTTCGATTTTGGCCGCATTAAAACAATTGAAATGTATGTTTGTACATGGTAGGATCAAAGGTACAATGTCATTGACACATTGATTTGCTGATTTGAAGTCTGCTAATTACTTATAAATTTTTCTCAAGTATTTTTTGAAGATGTCTCCGTTTGGCTGCCATATTGATTGACGTCAGGTTAACATATTTAAAAGTATCAGAATAAGTTAATTGTGTTGCTAGCACATAACCTAAGTACTTCTCGTCTTTTATCGCAGTGGTATTTGCGTTATATGCGCCAAATTAAAGTTATTGGATTTGGCTTCCAGTTGGAATTTGTTTGCAGTATGACTTAATGTTACAAGTGCCAAGTACTTGTTCATTGGATCCTATAGTATCGTAATCTATTAACTCCATAGTTGATAATAGAGGGTTGAATAGATATTATCATTTATGGCGACGCCATCTTGGATTTCTCAAAATGCTAAAGAATGCCCAGGTGGCACCCGTCAGATTCTTATTCTACACACCCTAATCTATCATTTTCAGCCAAAAATATGTGTCCATACTCAACTTTACGGTCACATGAAGGTTCTACCTGACTAGTTGATGCATTCCAACGTGAAGAAGTGTGCAATTATGTCAATCACACATAAGCATAGTCCAAGATGCTTTCAGTATACACTCCTGGGTGAAAATCTCAACAGGTGCCACAATCTCACATGACCTCCGATGGAATGATCATTGCACCAAAGTTAACAATGAAACCAGTCGTACTCTTGGTCTACTCCGTAGAACTTTATCTCCCTACTCACAAAAGTAAAAAAACCAAGCCTTTACTACTACAGTTCGTCCTCATCTTGAATATGCTAGTGAGGTCTGGAATCCTAATATCATTATAAACTGCTTTAGAACAAATACAAATGCAGGTAGATTTGTCTTTAGGAATTATTCAAAACAAGCCCATGTTCAGGGATGCAAGTTTGACGAGAATCACAGAATCAATTCTCACAGTGATTCTCGTAGCATCCAGATATGAGAATCAATTTGAATCATGTATTAAGAGTTGTCATTTCAAGTAAATTTGATTCTTGCAACTTCAGACAAATTTGCATCCCTGATGTTACACCACATTTGCGAGATTTAAATTGGGATGCATGTTGTTTGGTCCAGCGAGCTACAATGATTATGGCTTGGTTCACATCTCGCTACCAACCTGTATCCAAGGAGCAACTCATATTTCACCCTGATTGATCATCAACTGAAATACACCAACTTAGATGTACCAACCCTAAATGTTTGCCTTCTATCCAAGAGCTCTATCTAATTGGAACTGTTTGCCCAGAGAAGGGGTTATACATGTTACACCATCAGTTAACCAGTTAAACTCTTTCAGAGTTATGCCATACCAGTCATCGGGGAACTCGTTCCTCTACATGGTGGTTACATCCTGTAACTCTTGATCAAGTCATGGGTCAAAGGTCAAATGAGGTCAAAAATATGGTCAAAATAGGGCTAAATTGCTATAAGAGTGTGTGTCCCATGCGATATCTTTGGAACTAAGCAAGTGTGGTTGTCCATATTAGCATAGATGTATCTCAAGTAGGCGCTGGGTGGGATCCAAAGTGGGTCATGTGTCATGGGTCAAAGGTCTAATGAGGTATAAAAAATATGGTCAAAATAGGGTTTAATTGGCTACAATAAACCTTGTCAACACGATATCTTTTGATTTACGTAAGTGTGGGTGTCCATCTTTGCACCATGGATGTCACTTAAGTAGGCGGCAGATGAGTTCGGAGATGGGTCATGTGCCATGGGTCAAAGGTCAAATGTGGTCAAAAATTGCTTTAAATCTTGTCAATTGTGGTAGGATGATGAAACTTGGTGGGTGTGCTCAACATTCGGTGCCAACAAAAATTTTGAAGGTCATTTCAAGGTCATATCATAGGTGGTCAAAAATTGCTTCAAATCTTGTCAATTGTGGTAGGATGATGAAACTTGGTGGGTGTGCATTCGGTGCTAAAATTTCGAAGGTCATTTCAAAGTCATATGGGGTCATCCGAGGTCAAATCACTGCAAATCGTTGTATGGTCATGAAACTTGGAGGGTGTGGTCAATATTCAGTGCTGAAAATTTTGAAGGTCATTTCAATCAAGGTCATGTGGGGCAATCCAAGGTCAAACAACTACAAATGGTCATATGGTCATGAAACTTGGTGGTTGTAGTCAACATTTGATACCAGATTTTTTCAAGGTCATCTGGGGTCATCCAAGGTATTGAAACTGCTATGGTAGGAGCCTCTCTGATTTCCATCACAATCCTCCCTGTGATCTTTAAGTTATGGCGCTTTCCTCCTTTAACTACCGCGACGAGCGGGGGAACTTTGTGGTTCGAGAACCGCCTTGTAACAATATTTTCAGTGGTCTCTTTAACATTTTATCAGCAAAAGTCACATTATCCTTCATCTTAGTGAAAGAAGGGACCAACTCTAGCTCCAAAAATGTTTTGTAGTGTTGCCATGGAAATGCAAAAATTGAAACCAAAATATAAATGATAAAGCTTGTATTTATTAACGTTCAAGTTTCACTAATTAAAAAAGTAGAATAGTTGACAGCTTTCCTGTGCACGTCATTGAAAAATATTAACTTTTTTTCTTTATAACTCAAAGCAGTTTTGATGGAGTTGGTGCCTTCTTCAATGAGCTATTCCAATTGTCTCCCATAAAACTGCAGCATTATTGTAGATCTTTATTTGAGAGATGGGCTCAAACTTAGTACTAGCGCGATGCCCATTTCTAATAGTTACTGTGTTGGGCAAGTTATAAGTCAATAGTTGATTGTTGTAAGTTGATCGTTCAATCTCATTAATTTTCAGGAGACACAGTGCATCTTATGGCTGTTACACCTACTCCATATGGTGCATCTCAATTAGAACTACTTACAGTTGTCTTCTTAGTAATCCAGACACAGGTCTATTGTATAGTATAACAAGTGCAAGACATGTATTGAGAGGAATGGATGCACCATACAATGTCATAACACTGCCTCCAGAAAGCAGTGCTGATGCTTCTCCAAATTTGAACAGAAGGACAACTAGTTTACCAGCATACACCATTGAAGCAGTGGGTGTATATTTCTGTCAAGTATCCAACAGAGGACTGACTACAAGGGTGCCTGTTACTATCCTAGCAAGTTTCAGTGAGTTTTTACAGGTGTACAAACCATTTCTTATTGGATTTCAATTTAAAGAGACACTATCATATTTGAAAAATAGTGCACCCTCACAATTTTTCAAAATTGATATTTTTGCAAGGCATAAAGTTATGATATTCATTAGCCCTCACCTGAAATGTTTAAGTTCTGACAAAATCAGCGCCCTTATAGGCAATCAGAATGATTCCTAGAATTAATGTCGTCGGGGACATTTATTCAGCAGACGACATTCAACACATTCAAATGGCATTCAACACAAGAAAACACACACCGTAGCCTGATTCGCATGGCATGAACCCTGTTTGACCGGTCTGTGACCTTTGTGGTTTTAATATCAATGATACAAGTCTATTATATTCATGTAATAGACATATTTGTTACGGCAAACTTAAAGTTGGCCTACAAATTACCTGGATGTCTCTAGCCTCTTATTAATATCCCTATTCTTCCAATGGCCTAGACTATCTTTTGCGATCAAATTGAAGAAATTTCATATTTTGTGAAAATGCGCCAGTGCCGCTATAATTAATAAGTATCACTGTTTCTCATTTCTTTCGATGTAAGTTTGTAGACTGAATGAATATAGATCCACAGGATCATAACTCCCTCATATTTGAAATCTCCTTAGGGTTTCCAATGTCGATAATAACAAATTGTATCATCTTTGGTGCACAAGATGACCCCCAAAACTAATATACACAAATTTCTATTCAGGCGATCCCTGGTGACGTCATACCACTGACGTCACCGGCGATCCCATCATGCTCGTCCTCTTTCCCTTTGAGGCGCTACCTGACCGGTATGTATCTGTTAGCTCCCGATTCGAGTAGAAATTCACAAGGCTTGGTTGATATTTGTTCGGCCAGGACTAGGGTGAAACGCTAAGTTTACCGTTAGTTATGTCCTGAGTCCGTTTTTAGGATTTTTTGGATTGTGATTTCGGCAAATTATGGCCAAATTCGCTGAGACCGCAGGTTCCAGATTTGGACTGCCATATTCGGAACCCGGTAAATTTCCCCAATACAACTATTAAACTACTTTGAGTCAATTTGATGGGTTCGGTGGTGTACACACTCTTTATGTTGTTACTGTTCAGGCGGCATTAATACAGCTCTCCTTGGCGAGAGAGGCCGCCCCTGTAATAACATTGGCTTTTTATTTCCAGTTTTTAGGGGCGCCTACGGGCGCACCTATTAGCTTGGCTTTGGAAACTGTTACGGCGGTCCGGTAAGGCGCGGCTTCCAGTGGGTTACTGACTGCATTCAGTCACGATGCATAGGAATTTGGATAAACTTTCAGTAGGAATCAAAAAAATTGCCCGTAGCACTCCATAAAATCTAAGTGCTGGAAGCGAGTGTTTGAATGTATGTTTGCATCGCTTCGCAGTGCTGTCCCAAGCGTTAATACATTGATCCGATAATAAATGTTTGCTTTCCTGTTGGTAGCGCAAATAATAACTTGATTGGTCTTAATTAAGTAGACCCGTCTCTCACTGTGCACGGCTATAGCCTTGATAACTAATACACATGGGTCAACAACATTTACAATTTTAACACACACAGAATGTGCTTTTGAAGTAGTCTCGAAGTAAAGCGGTTTAAAACTTCTTTTTAATACAGTTTTAATTATCAAACGTCAACATCTCTTGCCAACATAACTATTTACTGTCACACATATAATTTTCTATTTACGTGTCACACATATAATTTCAATTACGCAGTAAGTGCCACTGTAGGAAACTATATTAATTTAATAATTGATCTCACTGCTGAAATAATAACAACAAATTCATGGTGGACAAAACAAAAGCTCTATAGAATGAACAATCACTTTACTCGTTGAGACTTTGAGACTTTTGAGCGCGTGTATAGGTTCCAAGAAAGTTAGTTTATATAATAGGCCCTATTACTCACCCCACATGATACGGGCGTAGACATGGAGATCGCTTCCGCGAACTTGTCCTCTATAACAGACAGGACAATGTGGGGGTGGGTTGCGCCTTTCATGTCAGGTACTTAACGGTAGAGCTCAACCCGGAAAAAGATAGTAGGGGTATGTTAGCATTTACTGTGTTTTTATATGTAATTATAAACTGGTTTTAACTCATGAAATAATCACAACAATTTTCATGTCTGACAAAACAGAAACTATGGAACTACAATTAATTTACTCTAATACTTTCGAGCTCCTGTAGGTTTCGCAAGAAAGTTAGTTTCATGTACTACCACGCACGCACGTGTATATGGCGGTAGACCTAGGGATCGTTTCCGTAACTTGTCGGCTAACAGATAGGTCACGTCGCCTTCCTCCTCCCATTCCAGCAATATTATCATCCCAGAAAAGAGAGTCGGTAGACAAGTATTAATTTTATATGTAGTAAAATAACTGAATACTGTTTGTTTCAGTTACTTGTTTCACGTTTTTCTTTCGATATTACTAGTTGTGCATATTTGATGTAGGCCTAGTTATTATAGCTGTATGTTTGTGAAATGCGCCGCTTTCTAGTGGCCTAATAAAGGTAAACATATTACCAGGTCAACCACTCATAAACAATTTAGAATTTTAATATTGTTGGAAATCTTACATATTTTCAACCATTTTGTGTATAGGGACTTGTGTACAAAGACCTTTTTCTGTGTAAAAGCCTGACGCACAAACATAAAATAACGCTGTGCTGTAAATATGATCACATATTACAAACTTTGTTTATTAACACTATTTAACTTGAGATGGAAATACCGTGCTGGTTAAATCGGTTGCAAATATGGTTTAATTAAGATTTCAGATTACCTTATTGGCCCCAAAAAAGGAAAAAATTTTGTCCTTGGTTTTACGTATCTCCAAAACCCTAAGCACTATGCGTTTTTGTAAAAAAAACTGTGCGCTTCTTTTCAACGCTTTGTAGACCAGTTTTTGGCTCTTACTGCCAAATTTTCTTTTTTCCTCCTTCTTTTTTTTTTGATTCAGTTTTTGTTTCAATGTTTAAACAATGTTTATAAATTTCTTGAAATCCTTGAAAAAAAGAAAGAAATACGGTAAAAATGTGATTTTTTTTACGCATGTATATTGGTTTAAAGTTGTTATCTCATTTCACGATGTACTATCTTTTGTTCTTACGTCTAATTATTTAGTTTAAACTGTTATAATTTACAAGTACAAGTCATTTTAATACATTAAAGAACTTCGATTAAACGTCTTGTTTGGAGTTATACCTTTTGTTTCGTTGCGCGGCGGATTTTCCCCAAAATGCTGCCAGGGGAATTGTGTTGATTCAGTTGACATTGATTTGGTTAATATCACTTGACAAAGACGCCTTTATCGAAGGATATCCAAGGAACAATAATCAATAGTCAACAGGCACGTCCCCGAAGGCTCTTAATTTAACAGGACTACCCGTGAAGGTCATCAAAGCCCCCCGAGTCGGAAGCCGGGGCCGCCATATCCCTACTTCAAAGTTGTGTGCCTATTCCCCAGCTCTCACCCCCTCTACCTCTCTCATCACTGACTTTCTCTTATAATACGCTTTCCACTTTGTACTCCTTACAGCCCCCACCCATTTCCAAGCATAACAATGTACATGGGTCATCCAAATACCTCAGAAATAAACCTAGTGGACAGTATTCATGTATAAGATATCAACTGGCTGATTTTTTTCTCATTTACAATTTTTTTTTGATTAAAACTACAATTGGTCCCAGCAAACGCAAATTATGAAAGTTTTATCCAATAGCAAAAGTAACATTTTCACTAAGGGCATGAAATAAACATCACCCATCTCAGGTATATTGGATAAGTGGGCTGCGTTTGCGATCCAGACCACCCTGAAGGTCATCACACTATTATCAATGGGCGGTATTTTTACGATCATTTATCACTTTGTAAGGGTTCTGCGAAGTTTGCACGGTTGCTTTACACATAGTCGGCACATCTTTGCGTATCCATGAAATAGTTGAGTAAAGGGCTACAAGTAAAAACTATGCATCGTGCTGACTGCAGTCAGTAACCCACTATAATCCGCGCCTAAGTACAAGTATGCGGCCCGTAGCTATTGCGTGCCTTACTTCCGTGCGGCGAGCACCTAAGTATCCGACAAAAAACGTCAATTTTCTCGCTAGTTTCTATAGGTCAGACCCATTATGATACATATTAAAACAAAACATAGTACCGGACCCTCTGATGCACAAATCTCCATAGAACCCCTTCGATTTCCGGGAGATAACGTTAATCGCTCGCGGAGTACTAATATTATCTTTCGCAGTCCTGTGACACAGACTACGCACTTTTCCTTCCGCGCCGTAGGACACTGTAGCAAATTGGTGATTCGACGTTACATCACAAAAGATATATGTTTTCTAGCGGATTTCCAAATATGGTGGTCAAATATATGAGTAGTTCTCGAGATTACAAGGGGAAAAAACAAGGGGGGGGGGGGGGGGGGGGGGGGGGGCAATGTGTCAAGGGGTGGTGGGTGGGGGGGGGGGGGGGGGGGGTGTGGGGGTGCGGGGTGGTGGGGGGGGGGGGGGGGGGCGGGGGAGGCAGGGGGGGGGGGGGGGGGGGGGGTGGGGGTGGGTGGGTGTTGGGGTGGGGCAGGGGGGGGGGGGGTGGGGGGGGGGGGTGGTGGGGGGGGGGGGGCGGGGGGGGGGTACGGTGGGGGGGGGGGGGTTTGGGGGTGGGGGGGGGCGGGGGGGGGACAGGGGGGGGGGGGGTGGGGGGGGGGGGGGTTGTGGTGGTTGAAGGGGGGGGGGGAAAGGAGGGGGGGTGGGGGGTGTCCACCAACAAAGGGTGGGGGGGGGGGGGGGGGGGGGGGGGGGGGGGGGACCTAAAATTAATTTCTTCGCATAATTTTAATCAAAGAATTGTCCCATTTTTCCTTGCGAATTTAAGGAATATTTTTCAAACACCTATAATGAATCCTCCATGTAACATGCCATATTGGGTCATGTCAATTGTGACCTCGACGGTCTTCCATCACCCCCCCCCCTTGTGAACACTTGAGCGATTACCCAAGAAATAGCATCTCCTATGTGCCACGTATAAGGCGCTGAGCGTATTTAGCGATGACACTGCATGCATTATTTTCCCCCCGTTGGTCCTGGTTCGAAATCGTCACGGAACGGTGAGTTTTCATTTTGTTATTTAGTTTGTTCTTGTTTGAGCTGTTTGTTTACCAGGAAAGATGTGCCGTGTTTGCGTTTTTTTCTCCCTTTTCCTCTGTTTTTTTGCTTTTTTTTAACAACCACACAGCGTACATTTAATCACGAGTTGGGAATAGTGGCCCAAAATGAACAATAATAATAATGAAACTGACAAAATTAGAATGGAAACCAAAGACTTTAAACATATCCTAAATAAAAATAACAATTCCAAAGAATTAACAATGAACAATGATTGAAAAAAAGAGCGCTAATTACAAATAACAAAGAAAAGACAAATAACCAATATATTTTAAAAGAAAACATATTAACTTAAATTAATTAAAAATACATAAAATAATATAAGCAAATTAAATTCATAAAAAAGTTAAGGGAACAAAAGTAAAGTAAAAAATAATCACAAATACAACTACATGAAAATACACCAATAAAACAAAGTACTAAATAAAAATGAACTAATAAAAATACAAATCATATCAAATAATAAAAAAATAAAGGAGTTTTTTTTTTTTTTTTTAAAAACAAAATTTCAATGGAACAGAAATAAATTTTAAATATAAATAAAATACAAAAAAAAAATTCAAAAGAATTAACAATTGCACACTGAGTGAAAAATAGCAAAACGCTACATGACAAATAAAAAAGAAAAGACGGAACAAAAAGAATTAAAGAAAACAATATAAATTAAAATTAATTAAAAATAATAAAAATAATTAAGCAATTAAATCAAAATTATTCAGGCCAATTGAATTGATTGTAGTTTTCCGGGTACTTTTCAAAGGGGGTCACTTTTCATTATTCATTATTTTCAAGATTTCCATATAAATGTTTACGTCATTGGTATAAGAGGTGTCTTAAACCTGAAATTCATTACTAAACATCGACTTTATAACGTTTGATACTTTAAGTAATATTTCCTTAAAAAAATCAACAATTTTTCAAGAAATATTGTAAGCTCATCGCAGAGTATGATCAGGAGCATTGGTAGGATATCTAAAATTGTCCCATTGATTAACCACTGAGTAAGCCCCGTCAGCCACAAAAAATTTTTAAAATGATCAGACGACATGCCGGATATTATGAGAAGCTGAATGTAAGTTAGGATCTGTATTTAAGATTTGCAAATATGAACTTTTACCCAAATAATGAAAGTTTTATACAATTTTGGTGGGTATTCAATTAAAACCAAACTCCATTATGTTTACAAGCACACCCTCATTTGTTTCTGAAGTCAAGGGTCATATCACGGCAAAGTCATGTTAACCTATCATTGACCACAACAAAGGCAACTCTCAAAATCCACCCCATCAGCGGTTTCTGCCCCACAGTGCCTCAATAAACAAATCCCCCTCCCTAAAATGCTGAAATAACCATTTCCAATTCTTATAAGTGCACAAAAGATTAAAAACACCAAGGATGTTGTCTTAGTATAGTTTCATATGTGTATACACTTAAACAATTTCTTTTACCTTGTTTTGCTACAAAATAAAGCTTTCCTACTTTCCTTATATTTCCCTATATAATACGCTAATTTGGTATTTGGCTCCTTACAAAATTGTCAACTTTCACCAACAACTAAACGTCATACTATATTCTTGTTCATTTGCAATATATATCTATTTTTTTTTATACTTATTCAAACACTTTGTATAAAAAAGTTGCAATAAAACTTCGCGATTTCAATCTGAATATTGTGTCTACCGTTTTCTTTCTTAAAAGTATTTTCCCAACCACCTAGAACAACCCAAACAAGACCACTCCTTGGGGCTCCCCTTTCCTTTTTAAGATTTTTTATTAAATATCCAACAATAAAACTCCTCCTCGGAGGTGGTATTTATTATTTAAAACTTGTATCTCCACTAGACTTTATCAGTGTTCAGGGTCTAGTTTTTGCTAACCCAATTCTTTTGTGTGCCTACAGATTTGCGTTTAGACAAGCTAATCCATTGAGTGTCTAACCTATTTCTAGGAATGTTTCTTATTCAGTTAAATCGATTATTCCTTTGTGGCATCTTTTGAATTTAGTTACGTGATCCAGCCTGCCCATTGTGCCAGCGTTTCTATAGGCTCGACACGATAATTACCTCCAAGCCCCCTTAAAGCCAGGGCGTTACCCTTAGTTAATCGTCCTCTGTCTTTGTTTGGCCTTGTAAGTAATTCCTCTTTGTCCTTCTCTTGAAGTACTTCCGTTGTTTGTTCATCGCGGTCCTTTGATAAGGACAATTACCTGAGTTACTTTTTTGTATCGGCATGCTTATCGCTTTCTGATGACCAAGCACTGCTCCGTGCGGGGATGCCGCTCAATTAGTTTTGAGTGGGATCCCCATCCGACTTGCTGGCGCCCATCGAGCGTGTACTAGAGTCCCCTGCCTGGTCCTACTGTGTTAGCTAGCAGTGATTCACTGGGAATTCTCACAAAGTTTCGCCGTATGCAAGCGGCACGGCGCGGGGCTACGTCTGTGATAGCGGTGGCTTGTGGTGCTCCCCCGAGCCTGCAGGGGGCTTCGTCCTGGTGGTGGCCGCCCCAACACCCCAGCTGCATCTTTGGCTGCAGCGCTTCCTATTGGGGTCGCCCCTCCAGCTGAACGCCACCGTGGGAGCTCACTTGGAGCTGCCTCATCCACATAGGGACAGAGGTGGCTTCGCCTAGGTTCCTCAGGGTTTGAAGCTCCCCGTGCTGAGGTTGGTGCTTCCCTTTCAGTGGAGGCGCTGCCTCAGGAGCCGCCTAGGTCCCTCGGGCCGGGGTAGCTTCGGGTCCGGAAGAGCCTCCCACTTCGGGGCGGGAGGTTCGCCCAGGCTGAGGTTGGCGCTCTCCATTTGGGGATGATCCTTCCTCCGGTGCAGGCGACTGCACCTGGCGATGCTGCAGGCAGTGTTCGTCAGGCTCAGCAGCCTGTTGTGTCGCAGGCGCTGCTGTCGCAGCCAGCTTACCTGTCCCCCCTCCAGTCCCCCTCCCGTGGGCCTGCTTCTTTAGCGGGCCCTTCAGGTACCGAGGGGGCGGGTGAGCAGTATAGTATCCGACGGTTACCATCTGGCAATTTTCACAGCTCCTCCACCCGACCGCGTCCTTCTGTCAGGAGTGTCACGCCGCGCTCACCCGTAGATCCGAGAAGCATCAGGAGGTCTGTGCTTCAAGAGATAGCGACCTTCGACACAAAAGCGGCATCGTCCGCATCCCCCCTCGATTCTCGGGGGCTTTTTGGTCGAGCTTCTATCTCCTGGCTCCCAAAAGACGGGCGACTTTGGCTGCCGATTCTCATCTGAAGCCGCTCACTCCACGACATCGCGGTCTTACATCAAACCGAAGAAGTTTAGTATGGAGACATTGGCCCACGCTTCCGTTGCCCAAAGTCAAAACTGTATGGTCGACGTCTTGGATCCAAGGACGTGCTACTCCGCATCTCCCAATCGAACGGGAGAAACAAGTCTGGTTACGCTTCCGTATAGAACAAGCTTACCAGTTCTGGTGGCCTCCGTTCGCCTGTCCACGGTGCCGCGCGTCTTCACTCGGGTACGCCAACCAATATTCCGGGTTCTCGATCGCCAGTCGATAGATCTGTTCGTGCGCCCGTAAATGCCAAGCTCCCAACTGTCTGCTCCTGGACCGCGAAATCCCGGCTGTTCCCACTCATCCCAACGAGTGGGTATCTTGGTAGGAGGGTCGACTGCGACGTAATACATGTGGCCCCCTTCTGGCCTCGTCTAGCCGTGGTTTCGTCGGCTGTGAACCTGCTTTGCAGGGACGTCCTCGGACGCTCCCTCTGGACTCCATGTCCTGTGGGAATCCCTGGGATGTCTCAGATTGACATCTGGGGACGCTTTCGGAACGTTGTCCAGACACAAGGCCTTTCTTGTGATCTGCTGATCTGGCGGCCAGGGGCTGGCGAAGATCCACACACGTCACGTATTTTGGATGATGGCAGGTCTTCGCTAAGTGGTTCAGGACACAAAATTGTCGCGGGCCACTTCCTCTGTTTCGTCAGAATCGCAGACCTTCCTGAATTCTTTATTCAGTAGAGGCCTAGACACGAACACAATCAAGAATTACAGGTCGTCGGTTCAGTTCTATCACCCTGGGGCTGTTCCTCGAGGTGATGAGTCTTTGAACCGCCTCTTACATGGCATGTTTAACACCAGCCGCCAACGAGGCCAGTTCTGCCTGAGTGGAACTTGCCAACCGTCCTACGGACGGAGTTTGACAGGTATGCCGTACGAGCCGATGGGTCTCCGCCAGTCATGGCTGCCGTTAGCGTACGTCCAAAACATTTCCTCCTGACGATGGCGTCAGGCCGTCGCGCCTCCGACATTGCACGTCATTGTCTGTGGGAAATTGTAATAGTTTTTGGACGTTTCGGCGTTTGTCACTCTCGTTTCCACCCGGGTTTTCCTTCAGAAAAATTGAATGACCTGGCTTCAGGCCCGCCCACCCACCATTGTTCTTGGCCGACATGTCAGTTGGTTCTTTCCGTACGGGAGGACCGACTGTGGTGTCGGATGAGGGCTCTGAAATATTACTCTCCCTACGATAGGCCCTTCGTGAGGTATAGCCCTGTTTGTGATTACACGACCTCCGCATATGGCTGCCTCAAAAGAAACTCTGGCATGTTGGGTCTGCGAGGTTATCAACCATGCCAATGCGGTGAACGCAGGCGAATGTGCTACGGCTCATTCCAGAGCTGGGGCAAGTTCTGCTGCCTTTCACCACGGCCTCCGCCTAGAACAAATCATAAATACTGTTGGCTGGCGCTCTAACAATTCCTTCATAGCTACGTACATGAGGGATATGAGTCCTGAGGCCGGCGGTTTCACTCGCGCCGTCCTCAAACAGCGTGAGCATGATTAGTTCAGGGTAAGTCTATTACTGGGACTTTAACCGGAATTAACTTATTTGGTGCATGGGGAGCAAAGGTGGGGCCTACTTGTCCTAGGCCTTTAGTAGCTTTTGCTCTCTGTATCCAAGGGTGGTGCTTGCCCGCGGCCGCCCTTTGAGGGTAGCCTTCGGGTTCGTTCTACTCTTGGGTTTTCTATTCGAATCGTGTTACTCTTTTCGGGCAACAACTACCTCCGGCCTGTGGTCGGTGCTAGTCTGGAAAAAGGGGTTTTTCAATGTCGATGCAATTTGTTATTATCGACATTGGAAACCCAGAGATTTCAAATATGAGCGAGTTTGTTTGAAAACAGTATTATTTTCTTAACTCCTGTTATTTGGAAATCTCCTTTTTCCAATGTCGATCCCTTCCCACCCAGCCCCACTGGTTGTCGCCCGAGAGGTGAGCCTATGGGGTTGCGGGATCGCCTGAATAGAAATTTGTGTATATTAGTTTTGGGGGTCATTTTGTGCACCAAAGATGATGCAATTTGTTATTATCGACATTGGAAAAAGGAGATTTCCAAATAACGGGAGTTAAGAAAACAATACCGTTTTCAAACAATCTAGATAATTATCAAACAATAGAGAAAAACATAGTAAATTCATTGCATATACACATATAACTTTTAAAAAGTTACTGCACCTGCAAATATATTAGATGTAACCATATTTAATAATACAAATAATGAAAG
This sequence comes from Ophioderma brevispina, assembly GCA_023653785.1. NCBI lineage: Eukaryota > Metazoa > Echinodermata > Ophiuroidea > Amphilepidida > Ophiodermatidae > Ophioderma > Ophioderma brevispina. Next base: position 20,190 of record JAMKCH010035734.1, read on the forward strand.
AAAAATAGTGCATCTGCAATTCAGGCATCCACAAGATTAAAGATATTGCACATTCAATACTGAAAATGCATACATACAGGATTGACCTTACTTGTTAAGAAGGTTGATGTAGTAAGGTATGGGGCTATTTAAATGGGGTTATTGAAATGGGAGGTTTTTAAAATGCAGCTGGGAAAGTTTATGTATGTTGCAAAATTTACAACCTGGATGGAGGAAGATTTTTTTATACTCTAAATTGGCAAGCCTGCGAAAATGATCCTTTGAGCTCTTGAAAGAGCCTAAGGTCGCAAACCTGGACTGCCTCATCTGTAAGAGTTAACTGATTGCCTAAGATAATACTGCATGCAGGCTTTTGAATTGTTTGATGTTGTGATTGATATTGACTGTGATTTTTCGAGCAGGGGCTGACATAGCCTTCTAAATTGTAATATACAAATTTGTCATAAATTAATATTTCCTAAATTGTTTAGGTTGTGTTTAAAAATGTCGTTTCCTCAATTAATACTTGTCTGTTATATTAACAGGATATCTTCAACCATCCAATGGCCACTTCACAGTGACAGGCAGATTCAGGCAGTTCAGTTACACTTAGTGTTGATGTGAAGCTAGTCCCCGTAACAGGTTATCAGAGAATACAGATATCACTTGGGAGAAGCAGAGTGATGGGACTCAGATTTTGAGATCTTTTTGAGAAGGTGGAATCATCATCATTAATCTGTCTCTAAGGAGTCAGCTGGTGTGTATTGATGTCATACTGGAGAGGATGGAATATAACTTTGATGGGAGTTTAAATTAGACTGATGGTGAGAGTATTATGATGTGTATAAATGAAAACCTTTTAGTATAAATAACGGAAATCATTCACTTTATTCATAGAGTAAATCTAAAGTTCATTGGAAAGGCGGGCTTCAAGATTTCCCAAGGATGATGCCCTCAGTTTTCAAAAACAAACAGTTTGTTTTCTCATAACATAATGTGTTCCTCATACCTAATAACCTTGGAAAATCTTAAAACATATATCTTTTGGTTCATATAGGAAAATATGCACACACTTTGCAAAAAATCTGGATTCGGTATTTTTATATATACAGTATATGTGGTACTGTTATGCTACACACAAAGGTTTACTACATCAAAAGCGGGAAAATGTGATCTTCTCAAACTAATGAATTTAGCTGCTATTGAAGTGATACAAAATATATTTTAAAAAAATCTGAGTCTGCTGTCTTTTAAATTATTTTGGCTAAACATGGTCAACGGATACAAGTCAAGTCGCCCCCAAACCCAGTCGCCCCCCACCGCCAACTCCGCCCCCACAAGGCGGTAACCAAGTCGCACCCCAGTAAACAAAGTCGCCCCCGTGCCAAGTTTCAGGCCACACAGGCCAAGTCGACCCCATGCCAAGTCGAAACCACAAGTTAAACAAGTCGCCCCCAAACCAAGTCGCCCCATGCCAAGTCGAGACCCCCCCAACACACACCAAGTCGCCCCCACTATACACCACCTCTCCCCCAGACCACAACAGTCCCCCCCCCCCCCGACACACATTTGACAAAAACACACACTCTGTCTCATATAATCGAATATGTGGAGGTATGCGTTACAAAAAATAATGGAGGGTCTGTGCACAACCAAAAAAAACTTCGATTTCGGGGGGGTGAATGTTTAAATGTTTTTTATTTTATTTAAAAAAACTCAAATAACGGAGTTTTGAGAGCGGATTAATACGCCAAAAACTCCAAACGCAGAGGATCTGCGTCCACCCGCCACAACAAAAAAACTACGGATTTCGGGGTTCTCCATATTTTACCAGTTTTTATTTGTATTTTAACTCTATATTAGAGGTTTCTGCGAGATATGCGAAAACCAAAATAAGAGGATCTGTTTCCACCACAAAACTCCGATTTCGGGGGAGTTCTCCCTATTTGTTTTTAGTATTTTTTATTTGAAAATATTTTTGTATATTTTAAAAAAACGGCTTCCCAGCCAGGGCATCTGGTCCCTAAAGGATGGAAGATAGGCCACACATACGTGACAAAGGCTTCTCTCCGAAAACAAGAAGTACCTCTTATGTCAACTTTAAATAACAGAAGTGAAACTTGTCACGGCGTAGACAATAGAGGAAGCCATTCTTTTGTGGAACAGTTCCTAGAATTCTGTTGTACTCTTGATACTGTCTCCCAACACGTTCACATGCCTTTTGTATTGTTATTTGACTTTGCAATAGACACTATTGCCTTATGTCATGTCTCTTTAAAGAAACTTATGGTTTCCTGCTGTGTTGTTGGCTTTGCCACCTAGTTTTATTACCGGTGCTCTAATTCGACTGAAGAGATATGTGGACTAACACCTAAACGACAACAGTTCTGTATCGAATGATGGCTTAATTACCAGGTTCACTACTTTTAGTTTTATTTCTATTTAAAAACTCTAATATCAGAATTGCTGCATCTTAGACAAAAACTCAACATCAGAGGGTCTGTGTCCCACCACAAATACTCCGATATCTGGGTTCTCCATAATTTTTAAAAAAAATATATATTAAAACCGCTAATGTCAGAGTTTCTTCGCGTATAATTACGCCAAAACCTTCAAAAATCATAGGGTCTGTTTCCACTGCAAATTCAGGATTCCGGTTTTTGTTTATGTTTAAATATTTTTATTATAAATTATATTTTAAAACTCCAATATCGAAAGTTTCTGCGTGTACTTCGTATAAACTCCAAAATCAGACATGTGCCGTTTCACCTCAAAACTTCCAATCAGATTTTGTGTTTATTTAATATTTCAAACTCCAATGGTCGGAGTTTCCTGTGTATAATCCGCAAACCTTAAATTTCGGAGGACCTCTGTCCACCGCTGCTAAACCTCCGGCGATTTCCTGTATTTTGTACATACCGATTGCGCGATTTACTGTCGCCACCGGGTTTACAAGCCCCTCATACTATAATTGGGCCTAATGTTTGTGTGTATGTATGTATGTATGTGGTTTGTGCACAAAAGGCTCCCTCAGTTTCGATCCATATTTCGCCAAACTTCGCATGCCATGTGCGTGAGGATACCGGACGGATTCTCGGCTATATTTGGACCAAATCCGTTCAGAAATGGCTGAAAATTAAAAATAGGTCGGTTGTCTGTGTACATGTACCATTTGTTTGTACGCGTTACTAAGCGGCGCGTATGCGTGGTGCGTTGCGACGGGTGGTTACGCGTGGCCACGGCGATTACGCGTAAGACGCTGTATGCGGAACGCAAATAACCAGGCTCCTTATAGTGCTACCGGTGTGGGGAAAAGAAATCGTCAGAACACGTATGTTATTTCGCTTTGATTGTCGAATGTATGGATACTACTGGTTATCCTGCCGGAGTTTCGAGAAGAAAAAAAAATTAAAGTAATACGGAAAAATTACGGGATAAATTTTTAATATTAGAAAATATCAACTATATAGGCCTAAGATTATAAGATGATGATTCTGGCAAACTACAAGAATAAAAATACAATTATGGAAAAAAAAACAAAGATTTTGTGACGGGGATGGAGGCCTCTGCAGGATGGCGAGAACTTTCTATGGGAGTTTGAGGAGTAGAGAGAAAAATATGTCCGAAATACGGAACTACGTCTTCCCCCACGGGGAGTACTTTTGAGAAAAAAAAGTACTTTTGAGAAAAAATAAACGGAATTAACTTATACGGGATTAAATTTAAAGTTTTATTATTTTAAATCCAATACGAGAAAAAAATATACGGACAGTTTTAACGGATTATATTCAGTTAACTATTCTTAGAATCGGTAAACTACATGAGCTATGGGTATGATAGGTACGGGAATCGAGATATTAAAAGTGTTAAAATCAAAATTTGCGACACGGGGGAGTCCTAAAGTTCAGGTTTACGGGTTTGGGTTGCGTGGTCTTGCCATAGTGTGTCCTTCTTCCGTGATCGCTTCAGTTTCAGTGATCGCTCCGGTTCACTCAAAGCGGGAGCCCGCGCGAACGCGGGCCTCCCGCTAGTCTTTTCTATCATAAAATGCATTGACTCAAGATTTTTTCGGGCAGATTCTTGTTTTAATAAAAACTAACACCACATATGAAGGGTGATAAAACACAACAATTTCCAATAAAAATCTAAATTCATAATTGAGTTTCTAATTAGGGAACAGACCTTTTTTTTTTGATGTGCGGAAAATGACGACCAAACAATATTTTTGATGAGCGGAAAATTACACGCCATTTTTGTCATAAAATAACATTTCTTTACGGTTACTTGCCAAACTATCAAATTACCTTTAATCTAACTTAGTTGTTATTTGTCCAAATCCAAGATTAAAATTATTATTTCGGAAGCCAACAATAACTCTTATTTTTGACAGTTAATAAATTTAAACGAGCGGTCTATAATGTGGCTCAAAGTTTCCATATGAAAAGTACCATGAAAGAGTCATATGGTTGATTGGAATTCAGACATACCTGCACACGCACATTCAATAAAATTGAGTGGCGCGTGCTTTAATTTCGTGATCCACATCAGCAAAAATTAATTTAAAAAAAAAACTGAATAAGAATTGTTTTGAAATATTCCTTGCTTAAAACAATTGGAATGGACAATAACGCAGTGGACTGATTATAATAGGGAAAAGGAATCACCACAATGTAGGCCTCTATCAATCCGTCGGGAAAATTAATAATGATCGGAATCTGAAAAGGCATGAATATGAAGACTTCACGACTTTACTGGCTATATTATAATCCGTAGTTATAATCGTGTTCATTAAATATTGTATTACTATGCATTACCAAGTAATAGAACCCTGTTTGATTGACCCACTGATCACCCATCCACAACAGATTACAAGTTAGAACCCGGACCTAGAACAGCAGAACAAATTTAAACCTTTTCAATAACATTGATTCGTTAGGGTCCATACGCGCAAGCTCTAATCACCCGCTTTCATTTTGGAGGCGACTTTGTTGGAAAAGTACGCCGAATCATAGTCAAAAGACAGTTAGTAAACCATACATTCTTTCCATTGGAAAAGTGCGAAAAATTACAACTTTATGGGCCAAACTAATCTACAAGTTGAGAGCGAGCATTGGGAGCAAATATTCAGTAAAATAATAGGACCTATATGTTACAACGCAAATGCCTTTATAAAAGAAGAGCGAAAAGTGTTGCAAGTTCGGGGGTGTTGTTTCATCGTGGACAGTACTGATAAATGATGAAATGCGACAATAGTTGGGAATGGTGGGCATTTCTTACGATTGATGATATGATATTCACCTATTTCGTTTACCAAAATATAATTGAGGTATTCTAGTTATGACATTGGTCCACCTTTTTGGAATCTTTGTATGAAAGAGAGTTAACCTTTTCTGGTATTTTAGATCCTGTGTAAATTGCGCGGACCCCACGTTAATAATCAAAATGTATTTTGTTCATTCATCAAACAGAAAAATACAACAAATGAAATGGAGAAAAGTATTGAATACAAAAATGAAAATTTATAAGTACAATTAGGCTATAAGTGAAATTTACGACGGTCATATAGGCCTATGTGATGTTCAATTCAATGTAGTTTCGCTTGCAAAAGAGTTACTTTTGTAAGTTGTTTCCTTGTTTTGACAAAGCCCTTATAGTGTTTGTAAAAGTCAATTTCAATTACATTTAAGAATTCTATAGTATTAGTGTTAGTAGGATTATAGTTCACGAGACAAAATTCAATTAACCGCATCAGAGCCTAAAACTTAATATCGGAAAAATACATGTATTTGGAAGTGAATGCGATATTGGGAAGTGTGGCATTCCTTTTCAGAGATTATAAATGCTACAAAGCTTGACTGTCGGGTAGGCCTATGATTTAGGCTCTGACAACTTAACAAACTGAAATATTAAGGCCACTGTTTGTCTAAGCGTTTTTTAAAATCATTTAATTACTCTTGATGGGAAATCGACATGGCATTGCATCACTTTGCACTTTCTCTGAATTAATTTCCATGCCAGTTTTGAATCTCGATATCTCCACGAGATTTTCGACTTTTAGAATAGTTTCCAGTAGTAGTCTTTATATCCATCGGTCACGAGATGTTTCAGAGAGAGAGAGAGGGGGTGAGGAACGGTAGGACTGCAGCATCATATTCAAGGTGTTGTGTTCCGATTTACCCAGTAGTTTATCGATTTTGATTATACGATGAAAGGCCCGGTTTTTCTCATTGTCGTCCTGAAATTGAGCCACGATATAAATAAAAAAAACAACGCCCGCCATTTATGGTTAACCATCGCTATTAGCACAGTATTGAATCACATGGCTTGTAATATGCATTTATCTGCTTCTACAATCAAAACCCCAAGTTGTTTCCCACGGATTGATTGGTGGATCGTATGTGCAAGTGCCAGGCTCTCATTATATCAAAGTAGAGTACACAAGCGACATAAATCGAAACAAGACCTTTAAAGCATTTTAGAGTAACATGATCTTTTTACAAAGCGTGCTTTCTCAACAATGAGAAAACATTGGAAAGTCCACCATTTGGATCGAAGGATTTCCACGGAAATTCCACCCGTTTGGATTGAAGGTTTACTCTTTTGAGATAGCTAAATGTTTTGATTACTCAAACAGTTATTCGAGGTTAATTTTCGAAAAACTGATTACATGGATGATATGGATAGTTCGTCTCTTCTTTCCTTGTTCAGGGGTGGAACCATATAAAGCTCTCGAGTGTTTCTCCCCCTGCGATAACTTCCACACCTTCAATTTATTGCTCTTCTGGCCTTTGCTGCGGGCCATATGGAAGAACAGAGGAAGACTTAAGTTTCCTATGAATATGGACCAGGGTAAAGAATCAAATAAACAAACAAAACAAACACTACTTTCCACAAGTTGATTATATTTTTACATTGTTTCCCCACATTCGTATGGTTGTAGTATAATTTAATTTGCGTCACATGTTGCATATAGATAAATTATTATCTTTATTGTATATGTTATTGTGTATTTTTTTCTAGTATTCTAAATAAAGAGTTGTCATTATTATTGAAGAATACTTATTTCCCTTACTTTTTGTTACTCAACCCAACCTCAACTTCAATTATTTTCCTTAGTTTGATCATAATATCTAATCTACTTTTACTGTAGATACAATTCTGATGTATCAGCTTTGGTATATGGTATGATGTATGAAATAAAACCGTCTTGAATCTTGACTTATGATACATGCGACGATTTCTTACGATGATCGATGGGTGTATCCCTGCAAAATTGATGTTTGTCTCGTTTAATCTTATTGATTTCCCAGTTTTGATTTACGGACACCAGCATATGAACTTTTCATTATTTGTATAATCGTGTAAAATGGTATGTTATTTATTTTACAGACAATTTGGTATTTTCTCTCAAAAAAAGATAAGCAAATTAAAACGGAATCAGAAACATTCAGTTATCATGAGACTCACTTTTAGTATTGAGTCTTCAATCGCCAGTCGCGCTTACAAACATGCTTTGTCAAATCGGTTCACAAATGTGACAATAACTGGGGACCAACACGAAACACGACGTACTGTGGTGAAGTGTAGTATTGTGAATTATTGTATGGCATTGTGAATTGTGTGTTTGTTGCGACCAAAACATAATTTTTAGAGTATTGATGAAATTGAAAACTGAAAAGGAGAGAAAATCAGAATTGTAGATGTGAACAAAAATGGACAGCTAATACCCCTTCTCACAATTAGATCTTTCAAAGCGATGTAAGGTCTAAACTGAATATCTCTTTGATTATCTAATATAGATGACACTAAAACGATTCTTACGTTGTATTTGGCTACACACAGGGCGAATTCGTCTTTTCTCACAATACGAAAGTAGCTTATTTCACAATTTCTGTTTATCAAAACAACATTTCTCAGGCTTAATTTTTCAGATGGAGATATTATTGATAGAAAGCATTGATCAGTGCAAAAAAATAGCGCTTTTATACAGAAAACCCCCATTTTTTGATTAAGAAAATAATGTCACCATAAATCGAAATTGTGCAAGATTTAAAAAACATCAAATCATTTTATATGCAAGAGATGTAGACATTGCCACGAGGAGTGTTGTTACAAAAAGAGTTTGAAATTAATATGACCCGACCGAAAGGATATTTTGGTTTTTATGGAAATTGTATGTCGCAAAATATTTTCAAAAAAGGAAAGTCAGTCTAATTGACCCTTCTCGTCCATTTTCCCCTGTAAAGCATTAAAAAAAGATCTTTGTAATTCAAGCTCTTTAAGAACCACAATGTGAATCTTTAAGAGACACAGGGACATTTCAAGAAAAAGTGCACCCCATTTTTAAATAATTAGTAACAAAGGGTATGGACTTTTAACATTAAGTCATACTTCAAATTCAAAATGGAAGCCAAATCTAATAATTTCAAATATGCCCTATAATAGCAAATTACCTGTGATAAAAATAAACATGAAGAGTCTAAGATTATTTGTGTTAGACACAATAAAGTATTCTGTACTTTTAACGTTGTAAGGATGATGTCAATCAATGTGGCAGCCAAAACATGAACGATCTCTCTAAGAGGCCTGGCGACTTTACTTGAACCAGAAGTCAATGGATTGATGAGGTTGATTTATTCGACAACTCACGTCAATCAATCCTTCCTTTTCATTCCTTTTTCAATTTTGAATTCGTGACAGCGTGTTTAAGCGCTTACCTCCGTTTTAGTTGGGGGGCGACTTTGTTAAAATGGAGTTATTTTCAGTATGTTCAGTCTCTGTATTTACTACAAAAATGTAATGACTTGAATGGAGTATCACCAGGTCAGGACCGATCAATCGAAATCCACTCCTTTCGGAGGAACAACTTGGTAGGGACGAAAACATTATCCTATTATCTTTGAACGACAAAAGCCCGCAAATCGATGATCGATGTCAATCCAAGAACCATTCCAACCAGTGGGCTTTTCAGGGACTACACTTTCCAAAAAGAGAAATGATTTTGTGTTGATGATATGTGACCCTCACATCAAAAGCTACCAGTTGTCGCTCAAGGTTTCATAGTGAGATTTTGTTTTGCATCAAAAAAACCATATATCGCTTTAAAATGATTACTATCATGTGTAATTGGGTTTTAGCAATGCAAATTTTTGAGGAAAAATGGTTGTTTGTTTTGGGAAATCTTTTTTTTTCTTTTTATTTTTTTCATACATAATTTAATAATATATGAAATGCAAATTCTTAAAGAAACTGGTTAAGGTATCTGTAGGTTATCGATGGATTGAGTCACATATATGATGAAATAAAATGTTTAATAAAATAAATGCAAAAAATAGACCCCTAGTAATACAGTAGCCATAATATCAAACAACACACCATTAGGCTATGAGGCCATATTAAACATCATCCAATATCCCATATACGTGATGTTCAGTAGACCCAAATCGTTCATTAAATCGCCCGGTTAACATTATTTTAAATCTTTGGAAGTAATTCTTTTGAAAGCGTACCCTTTTAAAAAAACTCAAAACAGATCAGACCCATGTTTGTTTTGGAAACTTTGAAAACGACCATTGTCTCTTATTGAGGGGGAAGGGCAGTGCTGAGGGAGAGCTCAGACATCGCAGATCAAATTATTGATCGACAGCTACCAAAACAGTCCCCCCATTAAAACACTTACATGATTGACATTACCGACCCTTGTAGTCCAGCCGTCGTTAAGATGGTCAAGTGAGGGATAATCTGTTTGTCCCTACGTAGGAATGCGGGGCCAAGTTTCCGGACAATGGTTACCGGTGAGTTTCCACTCCAGTTTGAAGTGAAATCAAATGTACATGGTTAATTCCGCCGGGGAGGTATCCGCAACGAATTCTAAAAGTATTTTCTATATATTTTTTATAAAAAACAGCACTCCATAGTTTTCATAAACAGTGGCGGCCCCAGACTTCTTTTTCGGGGGAGGGGGGGCGGCGGAGGGGGAAAGGAAAGGGACATTTGTGAAAGCTCTAAAATTCACTCTGACCCCTTTACCCAATTCTGTTATCACGTTGAAGATGCGTGAGTTAGCTACGAAAAAGCAACCCAAGTATCTTCCGAGTTGTTGAGGCTGAAAAAGAGCTGTTGAAAAAAGTGACAGAAATACAATTCCACGGTGGTAAAAAAAATGAAAAGCCTATTCTGAGCCCGCCGACGGATGGAATTTGAGACAATATAGCTACAATTAAGCAATGCGAATTATGACTTCAATTGTTACTTTTGTTTGTTATTAGTTAAATTATTAAATATCCATTGAACAAAAAATTCTAAAAGTGTGAACTTCTAAATTGAGGAAGATACGGAACAAGGTGTCAAGTCTGTCCTTCGAATTTTTGGTACATTTTTCAGAAGGTAAATTTCAAACCGCACAAACGTATACAAGTTGCTTTTGTTAATATTTCAAAGTTATCAAAATGATTTTTTGCTGTGAAATATTTGTCTTCTAATACAGGTAAGAGACATAACTCGATTAATATGAATATTAGTATGAAGAAGTCTCTTAATCTTGAAAACAAGAAACAATTGCTCTGGAAAAAGCACACATTTTGTTAATTCCGTCTGAATAGATCTTGACAACCTGCTTTGTGTTTCAAATTTAAGATATTAGCGGGAGGGTCCGCGCTTCGCGCGGGCTCCCGCAAGTTGAGTGTGAAATGGGAGCGATCACTGAAACTGAAGAGATCACACCACTGCGATGACACCGCAAACAAATACGTTTCAGTGTTAAACCTTTTTTTTTCTCCAAAGACTCCTCTTGGGGCCCACCGTAGTTTAGTTCCACATCCAATTTCTTTTTCTCATAACTCCTCAAATCCGTATATAAACTTCTCGCCATCCTGCCAGGTTTATGAACCCTTCCAACACGACACAACATCCCCGTAATCGATTTTATTCCCGTCGTAATTTCCCCGGGGTGGGGGGGGGGGGGGGTTCTCAGGGGTTGGTTGTTGGGTACCCCATGCTCGTTCCAGGGGTTTTCTGAAGGTGGACACCTAACGGACACCAATTTTCAGTGAAAATATACCCCTAACGGGACCAGTTTTTGGCGAGTTTTCAGTGAAAATATACCCCCTAACGGGAACAATTTGCGGTAAAATTTACCCCTGCGGGAACTTGTTGCTACAGTACAGTGAAAGAAAAGATATACCGTTAAAATATCTAATATACAAGAAAAATGATGCACAGTGTGCTTACTGACGACAAGAAAAATTACACATTTGGGTTTTATTTGATGATATGTGTAGGTTAATTTTCCTATTGTTCATTGAACCAGTCACAATCAAACTGATTGCTAACACCTAGCTGGGACTAGAACTTGCTTATTGTGAATTGATACACCTAGCGGTTAGTTCCGCATTTGCAGCAGTCCCTCGTGTTTTTGGAAACGGCATGGGTACCTGCCAAAAACCCAAGAAACCCCCCCGGGGTATTTCCAGCAATCTGTAGTTAGGCTATGATGCATGATGTTCTTATTGTCTAAATGCTAAACAGTAAATATTTCATCCTGTAACTTTTCCCTATATTTTAATTTTCTTCTTAAACTAACCTAACAGGTATTCCCATCATACATACCTGAGACTAGAATAAACGAGTTATTTAGTCTCAGATACATACGACAATCAAGGCCAAATAAAAGATGTGTTATAATTTGACCCACACCATCTGCACTCTTTTTTTCATACATAATTGGCTAATGTTGTAGTATGTTATGTATGTAGATAGTATGTGTTGTATGTTCGCAAAAGGCTCCGTCAGATTCGATCCATATTGCGCCAAATTCACGTGGAAAGGTGCGTGAGGATACAGAACGGGGTTAGCCGACATATTTGGACGAATCCATTCAGAAATGACTGAAAAAATCAACGAAAATAGCTCGGTTGCCATGATAATTATCATTTGTTTGTACGTGTTACTAAGCGGCGCGTATGGGGTGCCGTTGCGACGGGGGGGTTACGCGTGGAACCATTGTTTGTACGCGTTACTAAGCGTCGCGTATGTTGGAGCTTTGCGACGGGTGGTACGCGTTGCAACGGGCGGTTACGCGTAAGACGCTATATGCGGTACGCAAATAAACTTACAGGCTCTGATAGTGCAAACGGATGTGGGGAAAGAAAGAAAAAAGAAATGTGATTTCGCTTTGATTGTAGTGTGTATGGATACTAAGACGGTTACCCCACGGCCCACAGGGTTTTAAAAGAAAAACATATACGGAAAATTACGGGATGAACTATTGGAAGTGTTTTAATATTTCTAAAATAGGAACTATATAGGCCTATACAGATAAAGATATGCTGCAAACTACGCGTGAATAAAAATACGATACGGATGTGGTGCGGGGGGGGGGGGGGATCATGGCGAGAAACTTCATATGGGAGTTTTTTTGAGGAGTTATGAGAAAAATATGGGAAAAACTGGGAACTACAGCTTGCCCCACGTGGAGGAGTAGGACTTACTTTGATTAAAAAAAAGTACACGGAAACCTATACGGGATTAAAATAGTGAAGTTTTATTATTTAAAAAAATCGAGGGGAGAAAAAATAAAATATATCGAAAGTTATACGGGATTAAATATTCAGTGGACGTTTCCTTAGCAAATCGGTAACTATATGAGCGATAGGATATGATAGGTACGGGAATTGAGTATTTTATTAAAAGTGTTTTAATTTTAAAAATACAAAAGTTGCGACTCGGGGAGTCCTAAAGTTAAGGGGATACGTGTTTGGTGCAGTCTCGCATTGCATAGTGTGTCCTTATTCAGTGATCGCTTCAGTTTCGTGATCGCTCCCGTTCACTCAACTAGGAGCCCGCGCGAAAAGCGCGGGCCTCCGGCTAGTCTTACTATAATTTGCCAAATGTTGTATTGTATGTATGTATGTATGTAGATTATGTATGTCGCAAAAGGCCTCCGCCAGTTTCGATCATTATTGCGCCAAATTCACGTGAAAGGTGCGTGAGGCTACCGGACGGTAAGCGCATATATTTGCGAAGAAAATACGTTCAGAAATGACCTGAAAAATAAACGAAAATAGTGCTCGGTTGCTATGATAAATTTACCATTGTTTGTACGCGTTACTAAGCGACGCGTATGCGTGGGCGTTGCGACGGGTGGTTACGGAGGGCAAACCATTTGTTTGTACGCGTGAATAAGGGCCGCGGATGTGTGGAGTTGCGAGGGTGGTTACGCGTGCAACGGGGATTACGAAGTAAGACGCCTATATGTGGTACGCAAATAACACTCACAAGGCTCTTATAGATGCAAAACGGTGTGGGGAAAGAAAGGGGAAGGGGGGAAAAAGTTATGTTTTTTCCAACTTTTAGAAAAGGAGATTTCCCGGTATGGCCGCCAGTGATTGTCCGGCATGGACGCGCTCTATTGGGGGTATCGTAGTAACTGTCGCAAATGAATTGTTCGCATCTCGGAATATTTCTTTAGGTTGCGTTGGCGTTATCTTCAGCGTTAACTTGAAAACATGTGTCTGTGGTAAGACCCGCATTTACATTCTTTATGATGCTGGCCGCCTTGGTATTTGCCATATCGACCAAAAAAAAAACATCGATTGTTTATTTTTATGCTAAGTATCAAACTCAAGAATATAGAGTTCACACTGTAGAAAAGCGTGATGTGCAAGGCCCCGATCGGATTAATGGGTCGTCGGAATGCTTTTTACAGATCAGCGGTAGTGTCTTGTCTAGAGTTCGGGCCAGGAGTAATTTACGTTTGGATAGAGAAAGTGGAACTTGAAAATAGTTTATATTTATAAGTTTAATCAGAAATTGCATTTAAAAAAAAACACAAAAACAATCGGCAGTGAGTAATCAAGTATACAAAAAGGGACCGGATTTAGCGAACACGCACTGTTGAAAAAAAATTGTACACACCATCACTTACACTTACTCTACACGAATCTATCTAAAATTGAGATTTGTTATCCAGAACGTATTCAAATGTGGTCGAGCACTGACCAATTTAATTCAAATTTTTGCCTACAACTATTCAAACACACCGGGACCGATTAATCAAAATTGTAATCAGATGTTTTGTGACAATGTGATGGAGGAAACATTTTTCATTCATAATGTTTTCCCCTCAACACAACACACATTTAAAAGATTAAAAATTACAATTAGGGAGGAAAATTATTTTTTGGTCCACAACCACGCCCACTCATCACACTTACACTTACTCTACACTTACTCTATCAAAATTGAGATTTTGTTATCAGAACGTATTCAAATGTGGTCGAGCACTGACCAATTTAATTCACATTTTTGCTACAACTATTCAAACCACCGGACCGATTTAATTCAAAAATTGTAATCAGATGTTTTGGTGACATGTGATGGAGAAAATATTTTTTCATCATAATGTTTTCCCCATCATACACAACAACATTTAAAAGATTAAAAATTACAATTAGGGAAATTATTTTTTGGTCCACAACCACGCCCACTCTAACCATTAGAAATGTGATCGGAAGGAGGACAACGCCAGCACCTTTCGATCTTTGTGCCATGCCAAATCTTTACGCAACCACTGCGGTTGCGTTCGATGAGACGCTTCATGGTAATACGCACAGATCTGCGTTCGTTCCTTTTCGTGTGTTCTCGGTAAAAACACGAATACCCCCAATAGCGCGTATTTGTGGTGACAAAGATTTTGTACAGACCGGTATAGGCAGACTGGGATCTCCTTTTCTATATCTGTGGTTATTTCGCTTTGATTGTCGTATGTATGGATTCTATACGGGTTACCCCACGCCCACAGGGTTTTGAAAAAAAATACGGAAAATTACGGGGTGAAATATTGACGTGTTAATATTTAGAAAAAAAAATAGGAACTATATAGGCCTAAGCTACAGGATATGCTGCAAACTACGATGAATAAAAAATACGACTACGGGATGTTGTGGGGGGCATCTACATGGCGAGAACTTTATATGGGAGTTTGAGGAGTTATGAGAAAAATATGTGGAAACGGGAACTACAGCTTACCCCACGGGGAGTAGGCCTACTTTTGATTAAAAAAAGTACACGAAAACTTATACAGGATTAAATATTGAAGTTTTATTATTTAAAAAAATACGAGAAATAAAATATACGGAAAGTTATACGGGATTAAATATTCAGTTGACGTTTCCTTAGAAATCGGTAACTATTATGAGCTATAGGATATGATAGGTACGGGAATTTGAGGTATTAAAAGTGTTACAAATACAAAAATTGCGACTCGGGGAGTTCAGGGATACGGGTTTGGTGCAGTCTCGCCATGCATAGTGTGTCACTTCTTCAGTGATCGCTTCAGTTTTAGTGATCGCTCCCGTTCACTCAACTAGCGGGAGCCCGCGCGAAGCGCGGGCCTCCCGCTAGTCTTACTATAATTTGCCAAATGTTGTATGTATGTATGCATGTTCGCGAAAGGCTCCGTCAGTTTCGATTCATATTGCGCCAAATTCACGTGAAAGGTGCGTGAGGATACCGGACGGATTAGCGCATATATTTGGACGAAATCCGTTCAGAAATGGCTGAAAAATCAACGAAAATGTGCTCGATTGCTATGATAAATTACCATTTGTTTGTATGCGTTACTAAGCGGCGCGTATGCGTGGTGCGTTGCGACGGGTGGATACGCGTGGCAACCATTTGTTTGTACGCGTTTAAAGCGGCGCGTATGCGTGGAGCTTTGCGAAGGGGGGTTACGCGTGCCCAAGGGCCGTTACGCGTAATACGCTTATATGCGGTACGCAAATAACTTCAGGATCTTATTAGGCAACGAACTGTGGGAAAGAAAGGAATGTTATTCGATGATTGTCGTTCGTATGTATGGATACGTATAAGGGTTACCCATGCCACATGGTTTGAAAAAAATATACGGAAAATTAAGGGTAGTGAGGTGGAGGGTGAAGAAAGATGACGTGTTAATCTTAGAAAATGGAACTTATAGGCCTAAGCTACAGGATATGCTGCAAACTACGCTGAATAAAAAAAAATACGACTACGGGATGTTTGTGAAGGGGGGGGGGGTCTACATGGCGGGAACTTTATAGGGGAGTTTGAGGAGTTATATGAAAAATATGCGGAGGGGAGGAAAACGGGACTAAGTTGCCCACGGGGAGTCGGCCTACTTTTGATTAAAAACAAGTACACGGAACCTACCGGGATAAATATTGGAATGTTTTATTATTTCAAAAAATACGAGAGAAAAAAATAAAATATACCGAAAGTTATAAGGGATTAAAGATAAGTTGAGTTTCCTACCAATCAGGTAACTATAGGAGCTATAGGATATGATAGGTACGGGAATTTGCGGTATTAAAAGTGTTAAAAATACAAAATTTGCGAATCGGGGGCCATAAAGTTGGGGATTACGTGGTTTGGTGCAGTATCCGCCATGTATGTGTCACTTCTTTAGTGATTCGCTTCAGTTCAGTGATCGCTTCACGTTTCATTCAAAATAGGCGGGAGCCCGCGCGAAGCGCGGGCCTCCCGCTAGTAATTAATAAGCGGTATTATTTTGGTGGGCGACTATAGCGTTCTCAACGCGTAACCGCCCGTAGATATACCGTTCTTCTCAATGCTTAAGCGCTCGTCACAACGCGCAGCGAGGAGTACCAATGGTTAGTAGGTTTAAGCGTAAGATGCCGGTCGCAACGCGCATAGTACGCGCTTGTTAGTAACGGTTATAACAAATGGGTAGGTACCTAGCAACCTACCATATTGTCGATGATTTTTTAGCCCATTTCTAAGGATTTCGTCCGAATATAGGTCGAACCCGTCCGGTATCCTCATGCAATTTCCTGTTGATTTGGCGCACATTAGACAAAACTGACGGAGCCTTTATTAACATACATACCTACTACATAACATAAATAAATTACATAAATAAACAGTAGCCAAAAATCTCATAGATAATCAATGCAATTATTACTAAATTATGCCTAATTAAAAATAGGAAATTACGTCAAACCAAACCGCTCAAGTCACAGAGAAAACAGAGGTTTTACTTGATAAGGTCCAATGTAGTTTCAACATTAAAATTGTAACAACATATTGAATTATTCCTATTACAGTTTTTATCGTAAGTAACCCAATTATCAACAGTTATTACTAAAAGAAATTGCCACAGACTTAATGTTTTTTGAATATGGATAACCAGGCAATTATACTTCATGGGGCTGAACATCATGTAATTCTAGCGAGGATAATCAACAAGTTATCACACTCGCATTATTATTGATTGCAAATTGGGTTGCATTCAGTTTGATTATATTAGCCTATTTCGATCGCACTATCCGGATTTTTGTAGCTGTGTATTGACATTTAGGCTAATGAAAAGTTGATTCCCAGTTTCCGGCAGTTTCATTTTTTTACATGAAGGGAGTGGGGAATGTTTAGTATTCATTATTTTCAGGATTTTCATTATGATGCCAAGTTAAACTGCAGTATGCTTGTTTTGAGGCACGAAACCACATACTTATGACCAGGCTTTCATTTCAATAAACAAACGTAAATAAAGTGTTAAAAAACCGGACGAAAAAAAAAAACCACATGGACAAATGAACCAAAATGACAGGTATAGAACGTACACATGGTGGTGCTTGATCTATTTCATAGCTGGTCACGTGCTAAAACAAAAATAATGACACAAGAATTTCGCAAATAGCTTATTTATCTAAATGTAAGTAGTTTTCAATATATATTTTATTTGAAAACCTCGAAAAAAATTGACAGTAAAATTTCCTATATCTTTATTTTGAAACGTGCTAAATATAGCTCGTTACCCAGTGCACGGTAGAATTCCCATTTCAAACCTAGTCTAGCCTGTACTACATTGCTCTTTATAGGTGAAACGGCAGGCCAATCTTACTCTCCCGCTCCCCCGTGTTTGATATGCAGCCTGTCGGTCGGACTAAACCTAGTCTCGAGTAATGCGCCTTGTGGTATATATCCATTTAAATGATGTTCACCACAGCATTTTGCAAAGAACTACCTAGTCAATCGGACCAATCGGTGAGTTTAATAGAAAAAACCACACGGAAGAGGTAGGAGCGGGAAACAACGTAAAATGGTTATTGATCTTCGAAAATGGACGTTTCCGATTTTCTAACCCCCTCATCGTAAACAGTGCTTAAAATTCATCATTCGTGGTAAGTACATTAAAACAATGTTTTGTCTTAAAAAAAGTGGAAAATTATTGAAAATAATGAATATTTGGAAATAATGAATTTTTAGCGCTTTCTTCTGAGGAAGTCGGGAACGGGAGAGAACTGGGAATAACTTTCATTAGCCTTAGTTCTAATGACAACAATGGTCCCGGCTATATGTATATAAGTAAAATTCCATACCAACAGTTTTGAATGTTCTTTGTGGTTAATTTATAACATATGAAAGAGTGATTGAACTGACTCCACGTGAACATGATTTTTTTAAATACACATCATCCATCTGCCACTATTCACCGGCCACCATGTGTAATGCAAAAGGAAAATTTATACCGTGATGAATGTTTCATATGGGTTGTACCCGCATCACTCTTAAAATGAGAGGTCCTTAACGAAACGTCATTCCGATTAAGGAACATGCGCTGTTTGCTGTATCTATGGGGTGCATTGCAAAACTAAAATCCGTATACTTTTGCTTTTCAACGCTTTGTGCAACGATATGACTACCCTGATCCAGCCATGCATGCAGCCGACAAACCTAGTTACCTATATACGTATATTGTCCCCGGAGATCCAACCCGCCTATTCTGAAACTACCCACATGAAATATAACAAATACAGGTCCAAAGAACACATCTGAGTTGCTTTGGGTGAGGTAGTGCATGAAGCCGTGGGCGGGGGCGACTTGTGTGCGTGGGGGACGACTTGTTGTGAGTGGGGGCGACGTGTGTGGTGTGGGGGAGTTGGTGTGTGTTGGGGGCGACTGGGCATGGGGGCGACCTGGGTGGTTTGTGGGGCGAACTTGTTTTACAGGGGGGCGGACTTGGATGGGGGCGCCTTTGTTTGGGGGCGCTTTGTTGCCAGTGGCGGGGCGAGGTTGGCATGGAGGCGACAGTGGTTGGGGGGCGACTTGACCAGGTTCCATGGTCAACATAGTTATAGGTTTTCTTCAGAATGGGACTTCAAGGCACCATCAAATGATCCACCCAAAAAAGTCAAAAATTCCAAAAGTTGCAGGAGTAGTCTGACAAGTGAAGGATAAGGCTGTAGCAGGTTTCATGAGTTATTTTTTTCTAAATGAAGAATGCCAACAGCAGTGTTCAAAGATATGAATCTCCTTTCAACTAAGTGTTGTTCGTGAGGCGCCTGTACACCCGAGTCCCCCCATCGCACTAATACAGGGCATTTATAAAAAACGCACCAGGGTTTGTTTTGAAAATTTCATTGGGTGTACGGCTAAGGGGGAGTGTACACCTTAAAGCAACAGTGTCCTCTGTCAATGATATGGTTATTCAACCAATACGTCTAGCCCTGTTTCCTTTCATTGTTATCTATTGGTCTCTTTTGTTTGAACTTGCCCATATTTTTGCGGAAGTGGCTTGAGGCCTACTATTTTGCGGAAGTGGCTTCTGGCTGCATGAAAACAAAGAATACAAAATATTTAAATTTTAATCGCATCAAGGACACCTGCCATGATTGTAACTACTCCTTGAAATAAAAGGAAATAGTTACGAGACAAACATAAAAGTCTGTCAGGCTGAATGCCACAGCGATTGCTTGTTATTAGTGTGGCGTAAGCAGGACTATATTCAAAATATGAAAGTTGTGGTGTTTATACAGAATGCCATTTCTATGGGTCAAAGGTGAATTCCAGAGACATAATACTGTCAATATTCTTGAGTCATACTTAGAATACAATGTTAGGGATACCACCGATGAGCGTGGATTATACATATACTAAATATATAAGTTTATTACTAAACAAGAGGTGTTACATAATTATTAGACACACGTTAAATTAATTATCATGTAGCTGCGAATGTATTTTTTGAATACTTTTTTCTTTTTTGCTTTTCACGTCTCTACTCATTCATTTATATAAATCTTGTGGTGTCGCTGTGAGTAATACTGAACGCTTTGGATTGGCCTTTTGTGTTCAATACAATACATAAAGCTGAATGCCCAAAGACCGAATACCTTCGATAGATTAACCGCTGCACGCGCTGGACCGTTTCTTGCCGATAGACTCGTACACATGCGAATATGGCAAGGGCATCTGGTGGTTTTATTTAAAGAAAATAGTTAAGCTTATGTTCCTATAAATGCTAAAATTATTAACAATATGTATCCAAACTGGTACTGAATCGTTAGAAAAAATCGCATTCAATTCTTTGCACGACGTATATACAAGATAAACGGCTTAAAACAGACCATTCGCAAATATAATAGTCCTCTGGAGCTGTGTTTCGCTTGCTAGTTTCTGACATGTCTCGCCTGCGGCTCGACATGGTCAGAAACTAGCAAGCTCAACACAGCTCCAGAGGACTATTATATTCGCGAATGGACTGCTTTACGCCCTTTATCTAAAGCATACACATTCATGGATGGCCGAGTTATCTAGGGTTTTCATCAATGGGAGAAAATAGGATTGGGACCAAGTTTTAATAAGTGAAAAGCTGTTTGATTCTTCTTCAAATCTCCATCTCCTCTCTTTTCAAATGTTCAGTCAGGTGAGTCATTACATAATCTTTTTGCAAGGATTTGCTTGTCATAGGTTCTAGCCCAGCAAAAAGCATGTGTAGTAGCATACTTATTAATTTTCATCAGTGTCCAAGATGCCTCAATTGACTACAGAGCAAAGGGTCTTTGTGGTAACTGAGTATGCTCGCACCCAAAATCCAACGGCAGTGCAAGAGGCATTTCGAGCACAATTTCCTGAACGTGACCCTCCACACAGAAAACGATATTGCGAAGTTTTAGGAAGTACCAGGCTACAGGAAGCAGTCTTAATCGCAACAGAGGGAACTCTGGAAGGCCACAGGACGTTCTGATGAGAACATTGAGGCAGTTAGACATCCCCTTCAGCAGAATCCACAAAATGTTAGTGCCAGAAGAAATGGTCTAGGAATTCAATCTGCAACATTTAATCGTATCACCAGACTTGATCTCAGATGGCATCCATATCAAATTCGGCACCAACTTCTACCCGCGGACTTGCCACAACGACAAGACTTTATGTCAATGTTTCATTGACCAATGGCAAGGAAATGACCGGTTTCTCACCAATCTTGTCATTGCCGATGAGTGTATTTTTTGGATCTTCTTCTTATCGTGTCCAACAACTGTGGTTTCTCAAATATGAAATCCAGCCAGAGAAACGGGTCAAGTCAGGCTGCGTCCCTGAATTCCGCAAGGTCCTTGTTTGTGCATTGTTGCTCCATCCTGAGGCATGGCCAATAGAGGTTTCCCGATTGCTGCGGTGCTGTTCTCCACCACCATAGTGTCCTGATCTACTTCCAGTAGTCACACTTCTGCGAGGAAACCTCAGCCAGTGCTGGTTCTCAATCTGTTGAGGCAATGGCCATTCAAACCCATGAGGAGTCAGCTCCAGGTTGGAGATGCTGCACCAGGTTCAATACCAATAGAAATTGTTACTACTTTGGTTGATGGCAAGTCTTTCTTCTTCCTTTCCACAATGCGACTCTCCTAAGCTCCTTGAGACTGTTTCAAGGGTTGGACTTTGTTTAAGAAACTCCTCTGGATTTAAGGCAAGTCAGGTATTTGTCATACCTAGGGTGCTCCATAGATATGCCTACGCTCTTGCATGCTCGCTACGCTAACGACGGAAGGCTGGTGGAAGCAATTCCTGCTAGATGTATAATTTCTGTTGGTGTTGGACGGAGGCATCCTGTGATTAGCCGGCAGGAGGCATTAACGGCGAATCAAGCTTCTTGCCACGGGTTTATCTTCCCTACAGGTCAAGCATACTATGCACATGAGTAGGACAGGGTAAGTGCCGTCGACCTTAGGGTATGTGGGCGAGCACCCCCATCTTTTGCCAGTTTAGTTTTGTTCAAGATGTTTATGCGTGAACATACTTTACTCTTCGTCGTCCGATGTAGGGTCTTATAAGATAGAGTGCGGTCCAGGTACCCTCCTGGTAGACAGGGTGTATCACAGTCTTCAGGGGGGGTTCCAGACCCGTTAACTTAAGCCGACGTTGGCTTCAGGGTGGCGTAGATAGAAAGCACACACATGTGTCTTAGAAGGATTTTGCAGGTAGGTGGCTTTCATTCTCATATAAGTTGAGTTTCAAATCCAAAGCTTTGGAGAGTCTCTCTCAACAACTGTGAAGTTGTCCCCGGCATCTTGTGCGCTTATTCCAGATCGTCTGCATACATAAAAGGACATGTTCCTGCACTCCCTAGGTTGGTCGTCTATTATTGAACAGAGAGGTGCATGCACACTCCCTTGTGATAGACCATTCTTGAGCTCTCTATCGGCTCTCTTCGCTTCCTTAGCGAACAAAGAACATCCCTGAATGCCAGCACTCCTCGATAAGCTCAGTCAGTCAAGCGGTCTTGTAATGTCCAAAATCTTATGGAGTAGGCATTTTGTGTAACTGTCGTACTGCTGCTTATAGGTCGACGAACGCAGCTCCGGTTACCATACCATACCCTTCTCGAAACATGCTCAATGTGGATTTAGGTTTAGTACTAAGTTGGCTTGTTGTTGATTTGCCTATCCGGAACCTGCCTTGTTCTGGTATGGAGTTTCGTCTATCACAGGGACGGAATACGATTGAGCAGACCGTTCAAAGACTTTTAGGTATGGCTGAGGAATGATATTGGCCTGTACTTTTTGGGATTGGATGGATCGTTCCCAGGCTTTAGGAGTGCCATAACATGTGCCTTTCCTCCAGATCTTTGGAACCTGTGGAATAAGCACAACTCTCCGGGTGTACTACTTATTACGGATGTTGAATTCTTATCATTTTTACTAATTAAGAAATGAACTAAATACCAATCTTTTGAAACATTCCAAGTGCCGAAACGCTTTGCCAGTACTCTCCATAATAAATTCTAATCTTAAGTAGAAATTTTGCAATTTTGACGTAGTTTGCATAATGGGAACATTTGTTGTATTACTAGTGGCGGATGTTGAAACCTCTGTCATTAAGAGTGTATACTTATTTCCCATAGGTTTTTGAATACTTTTGTTAGTAAATATTCTCATCTTAAATTATAACTGACACAAAGCAAAATAATGTAATAAATTTTTATAAATATCGATATTATTTGAAACTTCATTATATTACAGTCAAACAAAATCGTGAATCGGCAATCCCCTCAACATCCGTCCATTATTAATAAACCAAATTGAGCAGATTCGCGATGACGCCGTTGTTTTGACGGATGTTCAGAAAAAACGATTGTTGTTTTCTCAATATTACTGATGCTGTATAACGCTTTATTATAGGGAAAATTCAACATCCCGTTACATCCGTCAATGAACAAATCGCCGCATTTGTCGTATTTTTTAGATGTGACGGATATTTTTGGTTAACTTTTCCAATGTTTTACATCCACTTTTTTGATCTTCTTGGGTTTCTTGCTGCACTTGCCATTTAAAATCAGTTTGGTGGGCAACTTGTTGGTATAATTGCTGCTGTGGAGGTTCGGTTGGATCCCTCGGAGCTTTCGGATGGTAACCATTCGTTCTTGCTGTTATGGGTCATATTGGTGGATTTCAAATTAAGT
Organism: Ophioderma brevispina; assembly: GCA_023653785.1. Classification (NCBI taxonomy): domain Eukaryota; kingdom Metazoa; phylum Echinodermata; class Ophiuroidea; order Amphilepidida; family Ophiodermatidae; genus Ophioderma; species Ophioderma brevispina. Next base: position 43,903 of record JAMKCH010035734.1, read on the forward strand.
TGCCGGTTTTGATCCTTCCTCCTTCCGATCTGGGAGATCCTCTCCGAGACTCATCTTTAGCAGTTTCAGCAGAAAGGATCATCATTCCAACATGGTGATATACTCTTGATATTCTCTAACACTTCCTTGGAAAGGCCTTGTTATATATTCCTTCCTTCCTACAGCCCTCTGGGTATGATCTCCAGGCCGTCTAATTTCAATATGTTGGTTGCAAATTTGTTCATAATTATGGGGTGTTTTTGGAGCAATCCGCTTCACGTTCTGATCCAGGTTATCAGTTAATCCTTGCCAGTCGCTTTCCTGTAGTACATCGACGCTTAAAAGGCCTTTGTTTTGGTCTTACTGCAGCGTTTACTTGGGATAACCGATTGGTCGATGTTGAGTTAGAGGAAGAGGATCCAGAACAATCTTGCTACAAACGTTAGAGATGTTTTTACTACAATAGCTAATCAGGGTTGTAACCCCTTCCAACGGGCGCTATGAAACTGACGGCGGCAGCTTAGGGTCCTGAAGGAGACGTAGATGTGGACTGTCTATCCATTCTTCGCAGTTGTCCGTCTTTGTTGTTTCATTGTAGCGCCATTGTACTAATGGGCTGTTTGAAAATCGCCAATGAAGAGTGAGGTTTGGGGGTGCATTCCCAAGGCTGAGTTGAGGATGCTTGAAGTCTACTATGCGTTTTGTAGATAGATGTAACTATGACAGATCTAAGCTCAATGGTGAGGACTTTCGATGTTGTTATCATTAGACATTGAGGTTGCTTCTACGACTCTTACTACTTCGGTGCCTTGCTCACATATATACAACTTCGTATTGGTTGATGGTGGTTCGCTCGAGGGCGAAGGACCACCTCCTGGATGTTGGGCAGTGTTAGTATCAATTTTCTCTGTGGGTTTCTGCAGACATAGGACATCGCATTGGGAGTTGTTTACATACACCAATCAAACATGATGTTTACTTTTTTTGCATTGGAAAAACCCTCCACATTCATTGACGCTATAGTCAAGGCAGACCTATAGAAAGGAAGGCCTGAGGAGATCTGGTCATGATATGGTATAACAGTGTTTTTTGGTGTTGTAGAGATTTGTTCGCTGCTTGGCAGTTAATAACAGGGAGACCACAGAACGTTCTCTACTTCTTCCCTTTTGGCTGATGGGAAAGTGACGACATTATTTTCGGGAGTATGCTCCAAAGTCCCTCCTCCAGAAGCAATTTTTGGATGTGAACTTCAGTCGCGAGAAACGGAATGTTTGGGGTGGCATTTGTGGGAATGCTTCGTTAATGGGGACGTTCTTTTTCGATAACAACATGAATGGAATTGGCTACCTGGAAATCTTGAATCAGCATGTGATTCTGGAACTAATGGCAAACGTTCCAGTTTAAGAGAGAGGTGTCTTTAGACATTTATGGTGGGCTCAGGATGGTGCACCACCCCATCGACTGATAGCTGTTAGGAACAGGTTGACAGTGGTCTTTGGACACCGTGTGATTGCACTGCATCATAATGTAGAATGGCCACCACGATCACCGGATGACTGCTTGCGATTTCTTTCTTTGGGGATACCTCAAAAGCAAAATGTTTACCACCCCGCCACCTGACCTTGCATCGCTTCGTCTGAGGATAATCAATGAGTTTGATGCATTACGACCCCAGAGACAAATGATTCGCAGAGCGGTTAGCGAAATGGAGACGCGTGCTCACCTATGTGTAGAGAGAGATGGAGGCTATGTTGAGGGGCATGGAGTGTAATTTCATCCTAAAGAAGGAGATTATTTACTGCAAATTCCATTATGTTCCATTCAATGTCCAAAACTTAGTCCAAAACCAAAATTGACTTGCTGTCAAGAAAGGGCATTTACTCAGCCATCCATGACCGTGTATGGGCGAGTAACTTATCATTGGAAAGAGGAGAAGTGTAGCTTTAAGGTGGTGTTATTTCTTTTGCTGTAAACTTAATCATATTTTCACAAAATTGAAAACAAATCCTGTTGTGGTTTTTTTTACGCACTGTATATCCAATTTGGTATGTATTAGGTTTCTGTCAGTCTTATCACTTGCAGGATAGTTACAGACATACAAACATCTGTTTTAATAATTCTTTTATTATCTGAATTAGCAAATCAGTGATAGTGCTTGTACAACATACATCTGGGCCTATATAATGTATAGGGTCGCCTTAACAAGCATCGGAAAAAACACTTTAGGCACTTAGAAAAAAATATCTGGAAAGTGTGTGTGTGAGGGATTTTAGGATTTTATTTTTCAAAACCTGCAGGAAATGGAAAAATTGTCTTATCACAGATTTTCGCACGACACTGCCAGAATTAAAACATATTTTTAATTTAAAGGCACTCTCAGTGATATGTGTGATCAGAATATAATGAAATTCATCAAAAATCAGGTTTTTACATTTTCATGAAACAAGCATGTGCTACTCGACCATGTAAATGGTAACTAGGTTCAATCTTCTGAAGTCAAAATCTGCTATTTATGATGATGAGGTTGTCAAATTAAGAAACATTGCATGCTTAACCATATGATCATGAGCAGTCATTGATTTATGAAAGCCATGGCCTACTTTGATTGAAATGACATCATTTGGATATAATTGATCAATTAGTGAAGCAGATGGGTATGCAGAAAATTACTGATAGGCAAACGGAGGCTATTTGTACTGTACAAGTATTTGCCACCTCTATTACTGCTGTAATATGTGGCTGTTTTAGTGCTAAACAGAAGCACGTCATCTTGCATAAAAACAATCCTAAGCTTGCAATTTGCATTCGTTCTTGCTAACTTGTATGTTGGCCAATTAAAGAACATTCTTTGGTGCAAATGAGCTAATTTGTCAATTGTGGTAGAATGATGAAACTTAATTATTGGGTTTGGTCAACATTTAGTTCTAAAAAATTGAAGATTATTTCAAGGTCATGTGGTCACCAAGGTCACCAAGGTCAAATCACTGCACATGGTTGTATGGTTATGAAACCTGGTGTAATCAACTTTCGATACTGAATTCTTTTAAGGTCATTTGAATGTCTTCTGGGGTCATCCATGATCAAATCAAGGTCAAATCACTTGAAATGCTTGTATGCTCATGAAACTTTGTGGGTGTGAGCAATATTAAGTGCTGCAAATTTCAAGGTCATGTAGGGTCATCCGATGTCAAACGTTTGTATGGTCATGAATCTTGGTTGGTGTAGTCAACATTTGATACCAAAACTTTCAATATCATATACTTCAAAGCCAGGGCGATTTGTAAGTTAACAACTAAAACAATCTTTGTATTTCACAGATGTATTAGTAATTCGTTTGAAATACTATACCTATGCTTGACAAAACATTGCAAAACTCATTACAACATGGGTTGGTACACCTTAAAGCTTATACCAACACAGTTTTCTCTCCAAAATATTTGGGCCAACCAAACATTTAAACCAAACATTAAAGCTTTTTGAATGTAAGTAAAAAAAAAAAAAAAAAAAAAAATAATCTCCTGTTACAGAGTGTGTCCATGGCAGATGGGGTCCACCATCCTGTACAAGCATATGTGATAACTGTTATAATGGAGGCATATGTGATTATAATACTGGAGAATGTGTATGTAGACCTGGATTCACAGGACCTAACTGTCTCACAGGTATGTTATATATTGCATATGTGATAACTGTTACAATGGAGGCATATGTGATGACCCCGGGTGATGACAAGACTGGAGAGTGTGTATGTAGACCTGGATTCACAGGACCTAACTGCCTTACAGGTATGTTATATATTGTATATGTGATAACTGTTACAATGGAGGCATATGTGATGACAAGACTGGAGAGTGTATATGTAGACTTGGATTCACAGGACCTAACTGTCTCACAGGTATGTTATATATTGCATATGTGATAACTTAAGGAGGCTTATGCGATGACAAGACTGGAGTATTTGTATGCAAAACTGGATTTACAGGAGCTGTCTTACATGTATGTTACATATTGCATGTGATAACTGTAAATCGCCAAATCACATTGTCAGCATATGGTGGTGACCAGAACATTTTTAGTTAGGAATCACTAAACTCACAGCACATAAAAGTGTCAAACACGAGGTGCTTTATAGTTGGTAATGCTGATACTGGTCAAATCGATGTGAAATTGATGAGTGCCACCGGCGTATCCAGACCTTGCTTTTTGAGGGGGGCCCCGGGGGCAGAATGACCTCTAATAGCTGAAAATCAGCTGATTTTGCATGTTTTGGCATGAACCCCCGGGGGCGCACGCCCCGAAAGTCTCCCCCAAGATACGCCACTGAGCGCAGAGTAAATTCCCTCAAATTACTCTCCAAATGCCATTTACTTTGAGAAAACATGCCAGTCTACCATGTCAATTTTAGAAGTCCACCACTTTCTTAATATAACTAGTGCATTTTCAGACATTTCAAAGCTTTTTGTTTCAGGTACCTTGCAAGAAAATATTCCACCAAGATTTTTGATCCTTACGACAGCCTGGTTAGTGGTGTATAACCTGCACATACACAATGACCTCCTTGCATCACATGTTGTTAAAAAATCCATTATAATCAGAGGTTGGCTACTTGCTTGGGACCCTCCAAATGCTTGTTGTGCTTATACTGCCCATCCATGAATATCTGTGTCAAATTGTCAATGGAATAAAACATGATTTTTTGTACTGTAGAAATAAATATACATAAAATGTAAATGTGAATCTAAAACTTAAAAGGGGCTTTTCGTGATCCACAGCCCCATCCCCGACTTACCCCAAAAAGTTATGATTTTTATATAATCTGAATTGTTAACCATAGTAATACATGTGTACCAAAACAAATCTTACTTTCAAATTCTGTAAGAAATTTGCAAGTTCGTATTTTCTGTCCATAAACAGACAGGAATTACAGTACAGTAACCTATGGTAACCTGCAAAACAAGTATTTGCTTGTAACAGCAAATTGCAAGATTGGTATCAACTGAAAGTTTGGAAATAAGCTTTTCTCAATGATATCTAGTAAACCCCTAAAAAACAGATGATAATAGAATCACAAAATGCACCTTTATGGAAACAGTCTGAACTGTCCTTTCTTCATCAAACTAGACCCTAGGATATCCTGATGAAAGGAACCCTCCTTGACAAGAAATCTGAACATACATGCACAAAGATTAATTATAATTTAGTCACTGGTGTCAATGTACTTTATATTTTGTTGAGATGCTTTCAAAGCCAAGGCATTTGGTAATAGACATGAAAAACTAAGGTGTCTTTTGGTGAGGGACAACCACATAGTCCATAAATTTGGGTTATTTGGGTGACAGGTTTGCCAAATTTTCCAACAAGTGTTTTTTGGGTGAGGTGGTTGCAAGAGGACCCCTCTTCTTTGTCATTACGATGGAAAAAATGGCTCCAAAGATTCCAGTCAGCCACGGTAGGATTCGATATCTCTTCAGAAAAGAGACAGAGCACTTCTACTCTACTATGGTGGGCAAGAGTTACAAGATATTTTTGACACTTTGCCTGATACTGGCACAGGTGAACAAATCAAACTGGCAGTAGATGCCCTAACCAAGTATTTCACACCCAAAAGAAATGTGGTGTACGAGTCAATAATCTTTCGACAGGCAAAACCAGAGAACACTGCAAACATTGAGCAGTTTTGTACCAGATTGAGAAAGTTGTCAGTCGCATGTGATTTCGCTGACCCAGACAGAGAAATACAGACCCAGATCCTTTCCGGGTGTCATTCAGAGACACTCAGAAAAAGAGCCCTTGAAAAAGAACAAACACTGGAAAAACTACTTGAACTGGCACGTACCCTTGAACTTTCAGAAACAAGAGCTTGTGGTGTGTCATCAGGATCTCAACAAGGTACAGTGAACAAGATGCAGTTCTCTGGTGCTAGGCCAAAACAAGGACACAAACCTAAAGGTAGGCCTAATGAGGCTAAGAACTCACACAATAGTAAACAGTGCTATTTTGGTGGTTTTGATTGGCCACATGACAAAGAGTGCCCTGCAAAAGGCAAGGACTGTAAATCTTGCAGTGAACTGAATCACTTCGCCTGCTGCTGTCCAGGGCCAAAGTCATCAACTAATACACACACAGGAGTAAATAAGAACAAAGGAAGAAGTCATACAGGTAGAAAAGAGAACAGTAACAGTAGAAAACACAGAGGCAGATCACAGAGATCTGGAAAAGTAACAAACTGAAACAAATGGTGACACCGATGAAAGCGGTGAGCACTATGTATTTGCCGTTGAACAACAGAAAACACACACAGGTGAAAATGTGAAAAAGAAAACAGAAAATCACACAGGTGAAAATGTGGAAAAGAAAACAAAAAATCACACAGGTGAAAATGTGGAAAAGAAAACAAAAAAACACAGGTGAAAATGTGGAAAAGAAAAAGCATGTAAAGGAAACACATACAGGACCACAAACACCAACAGTACATGCAACCGATGCAGAAACATCAAAGACAACAGTGAAAATAGAAAATGTAAATGCCACTGTTTGTGCAGACACAGGTTGTCCCCAAAACTTGATTGGTGAAAAACACTTTCAAGAAAATCCAGGATGCTAGTACAAAAAATAACAAAATACAATTGATGAAATCTGACATAACTCTCAAAGCATACTACACTAAAGAACCACTGCCACTAATAAGCAAATTTAAAGCAGTAATATAGAAACTGCTGAAAGAGTTACCGTGGCAGATGTGTATGTAGTCAAAGGTGAAGCAGACAATTTGTTTTCTCGTAAAGAACTGAACCTGGTGAAAGTAAACATACCAGAAGTAAACAAGGTGACATCTGAACAAGATAGCACACTGGAGAAATTTCCTAATTTGTTCAATGGAATTGGGAAACGAAAGATACACAGATAGACTTACACATAGACAAATCTGTACCACCAGTTGCACAATGTTACAGAAAAACACCATTACAACTAAGAGACAAAATTGAAGCAAAACTCAAAGAATTAGAGGAGGATGACATCATAAAAACAGCAACAGGCCCCACTCCATGGGTCTCGCCTCTAGTTGTAGTTCCCAAACCACATGACCCACATAATATTCGTCTTTGTATAGACATGCGCTCAGCAAATACTGCCATTTTGCGTGAAAGGCATGATACGCCAACAATTGACGAAATTACTGCAGAGCTCAGTGTAGTCCAGAGGGTTAAGACCCTTCTGGAGCAAAATCGTGCACTTTGTGATAGAAGTATAACCTTTGGCACACACTTAATATGGACCATAACTCACCATTTCAAAACGGGACCCCAGCTGGATTCGACCTGTGGCGACCATGGTGGTCATTTTTCAAAATGGCCGCCATTCTTATTTTCAAAGTCTTATATCTCTGTTAATAACACCAATAGGAACTTTATTTTTGTGTCTATACCTATGTTTTCAAGGTCAAGGAATCCAAATATAACATTACCTTTTTGATATCTGGGTGTCAACCATTTTATTTTCCAATATGGCCGCCAATTTGCACAAAAATCGGCACTTATATTTTTGGTTAAAAAATGATATTAGTCTGCTTTTTGTGTCTATACCTATGTTTTCATCAAGACCAACATATCCAAATATAACCAAAATTATAACTAAAATATCTTGTATCCGTCCCTTCCTCTAACAATATGGCCGACATTATGAGTTAAAATTGCCCATTGCCTTAAACACCCTATTATCAACCTTAAGTTGTTTAGGCATTTGTTACATGTCATCTATATTCTTAACAAGAGTCCTGTGATTAGTGAAATTAATTTAAAAGAACTATCCCTTGAAAGTGCTATAGTTCAAATAAATCTTGGGCCGTGGTGGCGTCACCTATTTCCACCTACAATCCTCGAAAAAAATGTTGGAACACTTTGACCGATTTAGGGAAAAGGTGACCCCTCTCTCCAATTCAATGTTGATCCGAGCCAGAGTTGGAAATACCGAAAAGGCTAGGGGTCGGACATCCATCTTGAATCGGCGAGCTCACTGGTGGACGCTTGGGTGTTTTTACCGCCCAAGCCCAATACAAAACTAAAACTACGCATGAAAAATGCACTTTCTTGTGATGTCGCCAGGTTTGACCTCGAAGATAAAATGATTCCTTTTATATCAAGAACATCATAAGGCATGTGGTTTTTTTTGTGCAGAAAGTTTATCGTCGCATAGATCGGCACGGAGTTTTTGGCTTTCAAAATGGCTTCTTAAAATAGAATGGCATAGCATGTTCGTAGTTGCTATAACGAGTTGGACGTAGTTAGCAGAGTAGTAGTACACAGTTGTAATATTGTCTTATTTAGTATGGAACTTTGACATCGGTATGTGCGAAACGAAAAACAGCGTCCGCCTGCTCGTTCGTTTGTATTGTTGGTAATCAGCGAAAATAAGCGTGTCGTGCCCTTCTAACCGGGAACAGTCCAGAGGCCTTGGATCGGTCATTGTTGTAACAGCTTCGCCAGGCCCCCCAACATGGATTGATGGGGAGTGGGAAGAATTTGTAAAAGGGAAGGACCTCGGCTTTCTAAAGAACAATGGACTTGCCAAATTCAGTCTCATTTGTGAAAATTGGAATGGTTGCAATATATTGCATCAAGTGTTCCAAAATTTTTTTCGATGATGTGGGCTAACAAATCAACTGTATAAGAATATATTTATGCAGCTGATTGGATCATAAGAGGTACAGTGAAGTCATGGTGACGTTGCCACAGCGTGAACTATTTGAAATTTGCGCCTTCTGTAGGTTGCTATTATTAAGTAATACAATGACAAGACTATTGTGAGTAAGGTTTGTTCCAAAAAACCAAATTTAACATTACAAACAATTTACTAAATCAATTAAAAGTACAGATGGATAACTAGGAAAGGTACTAGTACATTAAATAATAGAACCACGCTTCGACAAATTTTTACATTTCCGTAAATCAAATATAATATGATACAACCTAGCACATTACATAATAATAAACACAATAAAATAAAATATAAACGCGAAAATTTTAATTTAAAAAAAAAAAAAAAAAAAAAAATGGGAATTCAAATATACAAAAACCACAATTAGATGTTATAATCAATATGCATGATTAAAAACGTTACTCTCTCAAAAAATCCATGTAACCATATAAATCAAGGATACAATTTGGGCAAGAATGGGTAAAATATATTTTAAAGTTACCCCCATTAAAATAATATAGGACCAGCCATGGTTAAAATAATTTTATTTACTAGTTAAAACACGTACATTACTTCAATCGTACAAAATTAAATATAAATTAATCTATCTCCTGAATAGTACTTCGTTTAAAAACCGAGGTAGGAGATTCTACTCGCAGGTTTAGGCAAATGGTAGGCCTAAGATTACTATAAAATCTACAGATATGTCTTAAAAAGAGAATTCTGAATGGTATATATCTCATCATATCATCATCATCCTTCGGCGGCGGAGCAGGCGATTACAAGATTTCTCCATGCACTTCTATCTTGGCCAGGTTATATCGTCGGCGCGGCACATGACGTATTTGACCTGTTGGCCTTTTGGAGAAATTTGCCAGTTGACGTGGATTTGTTAACTATTCTACATTTCACAAATTTTAAACCTCAAAGTGTTAATTAGTAAAATTATTAATGAAACTATTATGACGTATTTACAAAACGTTAAATGTCAGAATCAATATACGACTAGTTGTCGAAAATCTATACTGCGCAGGCCCATAGCAATGTATCTGATTTTTAAAGTATTCGCCGCGTCACATTAGTGACGTTATTTGTGGGACGTATTTACAGTTCACGGTAGAATTGGTATTTTGTCGGTTTCACATAGTAACGATTGCGCGATGTATTTGTTACTTACACGTTGAAAATTCCTATTTTGTCGTTTCACATCGTGCGTATTAATTTAACATTCATCTTTCGCATTATCTAAATAAATTGGAAGCGATTGGTTACATATATTTAAAATTTTAACTTATTTCGGCGATTTTCTACAAGCAGTTTTAATTGAAATATATGTTTTAATTAACAATATGGGGCAAATTATAATGCCGTAAAATCTTTTAAGCCGTGTTTCTCGAAATGCGTATTTTGCCCCCCAATAGTCGTATGTGAACGGCCGACGATATAATGGTAATAAAATATATTTAAAGTTAAATTAGAATAACAATGGCCCGACGAGTTAAAAATATTTATTTTACACAGTTTAAAACACATATCAATCGACCAAATTAAATATAAAAGAATATATTTCAGTACCATGAATAGAAATGATCTTTTTCAAAACCGAGGTAGGGAGATTTTACTTCTGCAGTTTAGGCAAAAACTTGTAGGCCTACCGTAATATAAAAATATAATCTATGTCAAAACAGAGAATCTGAATGGTAAAAAATATTAAAGTTACATTAAAATAATAATGGACCCGACATAGTTAAAATATTTTATTGTACACGCTTTAAAAACACCATACTCCAATCGTTCACAATTAAATATACCCAGTAATATACTGTCTGAACAGTCTTTCTTTTCGAAACAACAAGGTCCGAGAGATTTACTTTGCAGTTCCTAGGCCAAAAAGGTAGACTAAGCTTAAAATAAATATCGGAATTATGGTAAACAGAAAATCTGAATGTATTAAAATATCTTCTAAAAGACTTACATTAAAATAACTAAGGGACCCGCCATAGTTAAAACTATTTTACTTTACACAGTTTTTTTAAAACACATACTTCCATCGTACAAAATTAAATAGAAAGTAATCATATTTCCTGAAAGGACTTAATTCTAAAACCAGGTAGGAGATTTACTTCTTGTAGGTTACTATCCCCTGGAATATACATTATTTGTTGTTCAATATTTATATAAACAAAGGATAGATATTCTAGTGTAAATGGCCGGCCCCATATTCGGAAACCAACATGGTTGAACTCGAGATGTTAAGGGGATCTGAGCCAAAACATTAAAATACAGAAATTCATGTAAATCCCCTCACCCTCCCGTAACCCCCCCTAGCCTCTCGCCCCACCCCACGTCACTCCTCCCTCCCGGCCCCATCCCCGTCCCATCCCTCCCCTTTCATCACCCAGCGTGCACCTGTCATTCTTCTCCACCAACCTTGGCTTTCTCCAAATTTTTTTTTCCCCTCGTGCCCTTCTGTGCCTTCTTCTCCCCCCCCTTGCTGTCTCCCCCTCCCCCTCTGATATCCCTCCCTCACCATGGCTTTGCACCCTCCCGCTGGTCTTGCCGGTTTCCAAATCCTTTCCCCGAGCCACCATCTTTGACTTTTTCCCCTCCTTTCCGCCCCACCTCGCTGTAGATTGGACCCGGCTCAACCCCATTTTGTTGAGCTTGCCCACCTCCTGCCTCTTTCACAGTCCTCCCCTGGCTCTTTGCTCGCGCCCCCCACTGACATAGGCATTCTCTCACGCTGCCTTTCTGGGTCCTGCCTCTCGTGCGCCTTTTGCCCCCCGCCTGGGCGCCACCGCTTTTGGCGTTGCTTCTGGCTCTGTGCTGCACTGGCCATGCAACTATTGTCCGACTTTGCCCCGAATGGGGGGGGGTCACAGATTTGATTGGGCTATGATAGCGGCGCTCAATGGGGAATGAAAATATAGTGAGACTTTGCAAAGAATGGGGAGCAACATATTTGGATCTGCTATGGCCTAATGCTGTAAAAATGTATATGAAATATAGTGAGAATTTGCAAAGAATGGGGAGCCGAAGATTTTGATTGGGTTTTTTTATTGATGAGGCTGCCATTCTGGGTCATGAAAATCTAGTTGAGAGATGCAAAGCCCCCCCCCCCCCGAATGGAGGTGCAACAGATTTTGAAGAAGCTATGGAAGAAGCTGCTGAAAATGGATTGAAAATTAGTAGAGGGGACTATGCAAGAAGGGGGTGACTACAAATTTTTGGGGCGATAGCAGAGGCTGCTATAAATGGACATGAAAATATCGTCAGAATATGTGATGAAAGGAGACATGAAAATATCGTCAGACTAAGTGAAGAAGGGAGAGAAAATTAGGAATTTAACCTAAAAAAAAAACTACCCGACTGAAAAATTTCAGCCGGGGATTTTTTTTTTTTTTAGATTGTTTTTACTGCCTGGATGAATACATCTTTTTGGGAATGAATCTGAGTGACCAGCCAATCTATGACATGGTTGTCTGAGAATACGATATTAGTGATAATTTTCCAACATCCTCGAGATCCAATTTCCCAAAATTAGTGAGGATGCATTTTGAGAGTTTTATACATCATAGTGTTTCCAACGATGAGTCCAACCAAGAACCGCGGAGTGATAAAATTCCTTGACGATCGCATACGCCATTCTTCTCTTTTATTTAATGTAAAATCCATTTTTTATTTATTGCTTTTTTCCCGTATTCTGTCTTGACCAAGTCATACAAAATGTTACCCAAACAACCACCTATCAGAAAAACCAGAGGTGCTCTGCAGAAATCCAACAGGCCGCTCCCACTGCTTTCAAAATGAAGCTCACTATGCTCCCGATAATGCCTGGACGTGCGATTAGCAATTTATCTCCAAGCTTTTTCAGCAAGTAGATCAGCTTAATTTTTTTGGCAGCTGTGCATTGATCCACTTGTTAAAGTTTCGGACTCTGGTTTTGGAGCTGGCGGAGGCGGGCTCGGTTTTTTTGGACCTGGCGGTTTTGGTTTTGGAGCAGGAGTTACGGATATACTGTCGGACTTGGTTGCTGCTACTATCGACGCCACGATGGTTGAAATAGCAAGACCTATCGCGGGTAAGATCGATGCTATCGCTGACACCCCCCCCCACCCCACCCCCCCCAATGCTTCTGAACAATACGACTCGATCACGTAGACTTCCACCGCTTGCGATGAAGTTTTCAATTGTTCTACGCAATCTGTGAAGAGAAATTCGGACCTTTAGTTCGGATTCCGCTATAGCATGTCAAAATCATCGATTTCCGTTTGCAGTTCTCGAGCTTTTTTAGCATCTTCTTCAGTCAAGGGTAAAATAAAAGAGGTTCTTCATCTTCAAATCCCTCATACGTAGGGGTGATGATCTAACAGGCTTCTTCCCCTTGGATTTAAGCCTGCGAGTAGTTGGCTTTTCGTTACGTCTTGGTACGAGATGCTCGTAGACAACGGGACAGTCTTTTGAGTTGTCCGTGCTCATTCAAAAAATTGCGAATTTCTTCATGGTCAGCGATCGGATCGTTCGTGAGTGGATGGCTAGCTCATCGATTCATGTACAGCCGCGTGTGAGTATTGTCGTCGAATGGGTTTCTTTTAGCAGGTTCTAGACGGTAATCTAGTTCTCTGCGCAATGCGTGGAGTATGATACTCTACAACACTCGCACAGGCTTGCTTGGGGACGTCTTGAGTTTGTTTGTGCTTTTTAAGTCTGCAACACGAAAACTTCCTCGTAAAAACCAGGTTACTCCACCACCATAATTGGTTCTGATGGTACTAAGAGCTACAAATTTGCGCGGGTTTTCTTTGGAGTTAGTAGGTTTTCTTCCGCTATATTTAACAAAAAATTCCATACATCCGTAATCGACCATTTTGTGCCAGATTTAAAAGTGCCACCTTCTCTATTGCGATATTTTTTTCCTTGTCTTCGATTGTTAAATTTTCCAAAGCGTGGAAAGTTTCTCATTTCTTTCTAAGATTAGTTCCGTTCGAATTTGTTTCACGTCAAGTTCTGTGTTTGGAATTCTACCCAGTCTGAGATTTGCGAGTCGTTTTTCGATTTTTCGATGTCAAATTTTTCCTCCTGTGATACATCACTGCCCTCCCATTCAACACTGCCTCGAAGGGGTTGACTCGGGTTTGTATCGATCCACCTCCAAATTCCGTTTTGCAGTTGCTCAGTATCACCTACTGTAGCATCCCATACATATACTTCCTCGTTAACTTGTTCCATCTCAATTATCTTCACGCGGTTAATGGATTCAAAATCAGCCCATTGTTTCGCTTTTTTTTATTTTTATCCTATATAAAAGAAAGATGGCGACTCTAATTACGACACAAATATAAATCATGCGAAAAACTTCGCGTTACGAAAGGCCTCAAAGGTGTTGCCGTCGCCACGAAAGCAACACTCACCTTACCGAGCAATATAGAGCCATGGAGGGATCTAACGGTAGGATTTTCCCGATCTCGGAAAAAACGACGTTTAATTACGGGGAAATCGATGTTGACATTCAAGTTGGAAATTTGAATTCGGCAGCAGGAGCCCCAATAACGAGCAACAGAACGCTAGTTAGTGAACAAATCTCGGACCAGGCGATAGTACTGTCCAAGATTGAAGTAATAACTAGAAGGAAAGAACGTTTTCACGTTGAATGATGCTGATATCTTCCTGTGTTACGAGGACATGTGGATGCCCAGCAGGGGGGAAACTTCAAAATGCGATATCTCAGGGTATCAATCGGAGCGTACGACAAAATCAGAATTGATGCTGGAGACGCGGCGCATAATGTTGCGGCTGACGTGGCGATTGGAAACTCTTACGATAATCTCTTCTGCATTCCCCCTGGATTTTGAGATGCTGCGTCCCACAACCCGTTCTTCAGAGTGAACTCCACAAGAATCGCTGGTCTTACGAGCTGACATTTAAAACGATTTTGGAGAACGGAAAAGTCGTAGTGAGCACGACACAACAGCAAGCTATACGATTTTCCGATATCCACTTGGAATTTGGAAGTATCCGAGTTGGCTACGATTCTGAACAACCAGCAGATGGAGTTAGGTTCAATGTTTTGTACGCGATAACATCACGCGGCACAGCAAAGAATCTGTAAACAAATCAGACCACAATTTGGAATCTTCGCATGGCACCCTCGGCTAAGAGCATGAAGGTATACTGATTTGTTTGTAGATCCAAACGATGGGGGCAAAACTACCACGAGAGACTCCGAAACAATTCTACAATCCCAAAATTTAAAAGGTTTCTGTCCACTCTAGAGGCAACCAAATCAGATATTTTCCAGCCGCATGAAACCTCCTCAGATGTTTAGTGCTGAAGTGGAATCAGGAAAAACATTTTTGGGATGGAAAACACAGAACGTTTCCCCATTCTTTCAAGGAAGGTCATTGGTGATGTGAGTTGCCAGAATATCTAATCACGAAGTATGGTCTTTGCTGGATATGAGGTCGAGCGATGATGTCACGCTTCACGAAAGCGGGAGAAAAATCGAAAAGGTGCTGGTCAAATCCATCATGATAGAGATAGAAAAGGAATCTGAAACCGCTTGGAAAACCTCGATGCCTACATCTTTTACGTGCGATGGTTATGCGAGTTTCGAAAAATGAGGCGGCTAGTAGTGTGGCTAAATGAAAAAGTATACTCTTAACAACCGCATCTGCGATGATCCGTAGGAGCGAACTCCTGCGGAAAAAACAGAGTTCACCTGGACCTACTTTGAGGAATGAATATAAAAACTTTTTTGAAATTTATCATTATCGTGTGTCCTACTTGGATGTACAAATAGGCTTACTTGAAATCGAAAATGGTTTTTTCGAGGATGAAAAAGTAATTCCGATCGATCCCTCTGTGTCCAAAACTTCGGATGATTGGATGGACCAATGCGCTGAAATTTGGTACGAAACCTACGGAAATACAAGACGGTCAAATCAAAAGTTATCTCAATCATAGACGACGATGGCTAGGCAGTCATAATCTATGAATGAAAAAGAAAAACCAAAGCTATCAAATTAGCCTTCAGCGGTAGAACACAGATTGCTCGGTATGGGTTCTTACTCAAAAATAAATCGGTTTTGACCTGATATTAGAGAACAACTCCATGGATGGCGTTATTTTACTGTAAAGATAGTGATAGTTTCGAAGAAGGCAAGCACAGAAGCACTGAGAGAAACGATGTCATTCACACTTTGGAAGAAAGGAAAAAAGTCGTGTAGTTTAGGCTTGGCTAACAAATTAAGCATTCTAAAGTAATAATTATTACGGAACAACCAAAGAGTTATAAAGGGTTGCTATAAATAACAAGATTTGATCTGAGGATAGAAACAAAAATTTTTAAACCCAGATAGATTAGAAACCCCACCGTGCGCCACCACGTGGATGTTCCTACGCAGCGTCGAATCATCCACAGACGGGGATGGTATTAGAGAAACACTAATAGGGCGTAGCGGTGAGCGGACGAAGAAAGGAGTATCTAGGTAAAAATATTCGAAGTGTTCGGAGTAGCCGTATACGGCTACCTAACCCCAGGGTTCGGTAGCCGTAAACGTTAAATAGCCCGGGAGTGTTTTCGGTTGCCGTACGCACCATCCTTAAGACATCGTACTAAATAACAATGTTTCAAGAGGGCGCGAAAGCCGGTGAACGAGGTTTGTTTTGGTCTTGAGCAATTCGACTTCAAAATATGCAGGTTTTCCTCTTTACTAAAACACGTTGCATTTTATTCAGCACAAAACAACGACACAGATTCAAATGAAATTGGTTTGAAACATTTTACGTACTCTTTCGTTTCAAAGAATTTGGACTTGCACTGTTTGTAGATAACAAAGTATTGCTTTGAAGGACATGGTATCGCTCAAACAGCGACTGTAATTGTGGTTGTTCTTCGTATTGCGTTCGAATTTGCATATCATCAGTGTCATAGAGTGAATCGATGGCAGCTGGACGTGCATGCTAACCTTTAATTAGAAGTTATTTTATCTGACAAATATTGTTAATGAATATTTACACTTATTTTTGAAGAGTTTGGAATTGGAAACATCTCGGTAAATCTCGGATTATTCCTGCGTGTAAAAAACTGCAAATTGGACAGATTTTCAAAGAAAAAATATAAGTCTTTAGCTCTGAACAAAAGACCTACAGACTATGTTAGAGGTGGGTTTAACAGAAGTTATGTGTAGGTGTGTGTTCCGTCACGTCAAATTGTATGTTCCCAGTCGTTCGCTTCATTTAAGCCATTTTAACCAATAAACAACCCCGTTTTTTCTGTTTGTCTTTGTGCTCTCTTTCAATTTGTACGGTTCGATCAAAATTCCTTTCCAAAGCCGATCGTGCTATTAAAGTGGTTGTGTGGTTCGTCGGTTTGTGGGAGGTATGAGTGAAGTATTCCATATATCTTTTCATAGTTTAAAAAATGATTGGGAATAGTTAAAACATTTTAGGCCTTCATAAAAGAATTCCTTTACATAGGCAAAAATGACTTTAAACCGTCAACACTCAGTTTCGCTATATAGTCGATCTGTCCTCGGGGACTGTCGCAAGACCGTTTGTTCCAAAAATGTTTGTATTTTTAATAAGGATTTTAACTAAAAAAGAGCTCCAGGAATAGGCCTACATACGGTTTCTCGTTTGGAGGAAATGTTTACTAGAATACAACAAAATAAGTCATGACTCATATTTCTAATATCTGATATTTTAACAGACATTTCTATTAAAAATGGTATAGGCCTACATTTTGTTAAAATTTAAGCCCTCGCCAGAACAGTCATTTTTATACACATTCAATGGAGGGGAGTTGCAATTGCCACAGATTTTCTATAAAGATCTATTGTGTTAAAATTAATTTTGTGCCATGGATAGGCTAGAGATCGGGAAGTCCAAAAACTCCGTGCGATCCTAATTGCTTATATTTCAATGTTTAAAACATAGGCTGAATTTCGTATTTGCTCCTATACGAATTAGAAATTGCACAATTTTTGTACCAAGAACATTTCTCAGCTTCATCCTTCTCATGGGGATATTTTTTTGGAAAGCTTTACATCAGGGCAAAAAATCAGTAGGCCTACTTTCGATTTTTAGAGACAGTTGATATGATATGTGAAATCCCCGGGGAAATCTCGTTGCACTCACGGTCGTACAGGAATCGTTCGTCACGCATGCCTTGGTCCGGCTATATAACCGATCCACTGTGGACACGCCTCCGTAGCCGTATACGGCAACCTAACAGAAAAAGCCCGTTGTGGTTATATAGCCGTATACGGCTACGGAACCCCGGGGTTTAGGTAGCCGTAGACGGCTACGGAAACACTCCCAAAAATCTTACCTCGGAAAGAGTAGCCAGACTAGATTGAAAAGAAATAAATAAGTTTATACGCTACGAATATGAAATTCTCTCGGGGGCTTAGTACCAATCGCTACAAATGCAAATTATATGAAGGATATACTAAATTGGTAGGATGGTTTCTACGTGGGGTGGGAGGGGGCTGAAGTAAAGAAAGTGACGTAGAGGGTTTAATATGGGGGGAGAAACGGAAATGTGGGGAGCGAAGAACCAAACTTAACGATCGTTGTAGAGAAAAATTAAATCAAAGTTTAAACAAGATCCGTTCATATATATCGCTTTGAGCAATATACTTTTGTTTTTTCATAAATTCGGTCCATCTATTAGCCCCCATATCAGCATCCTTAATAACCATTAATCACGTAGAAAAAAATCGATAGAACCAATATCAGTATGAACTAGATCAATCGATTAAAAAAAAAATTCCCTGTCAGATTATTCTGATAGGAATTTTTTATGTCGCTATGTCTGCTCAAGAAAACTTATTTCTGCTTAGAAAAATTATTTTCTGCTAGGTGTCTGCTCAGATATCTCAGATGATTGCCGTGATGCTCAGATGATGCTCATATGATGCCGGAAAAATAGAAAAATTATTTTCTGCTTAGGTTTAAATGCTCAGATGATGCTCAGATGATCCTCAGATGATGCTCAGATGAGCTCAAGAAAATTTTTCTGCTTAGAATTTTCCAATAATAAAAATTGAAACATCAGATGAAATCCAAAACGGAAGAACCAATTCCAAAAACGAAAAGCAGCTCCACAAACGGAAGAAGCAGAAAAAACCAAAAAGCTCGGCAACAGCAAACCACCCGCGAAATGACGGCACCCCGTCCAAAAAAGTAAAGATCCAAAAAAGTGGCGGCTGGAAAGCACTGGCTGCTAAAAACAAAGACGCGAGCAAAAATAAAAGCTTTTGATGAGATGCAAAAAGCTTAAGCTCCTCTTTCAGAACCTGATATGGAAAAAAAGATACTTGGGTCGAACCTCTATTCCTCTTCTTGTTTGGAGGGATGGCTATCGTATGCGGATTAACAGTTTTTGGATACCAAAATGGGCAATTTCATCTTCTGATCCGCCTTTACCCCATCTACACATCCCCAACAACCCCCAAAAGAAAAAAAAGTGATATATTCTATGATTTCTAGTACCAAAAAAAAATCTTGAGATTTAATTTCTCAAGATATTTTGTTTTACCACCTCCCAATAAGTTTCTATATAAGTTTTTGTTTGCTAGGTGTGCTTAAGGTATACATTTTTAAGACTCCCAATCGGGTTTTGTTTCAAGATGGTCTTCTTCTACTCCCAGTTATCACATACGTACTCTCCTTTAGGTAATTTTTCATCACAATTCTGACACTTTGCGACCTTATTTTTTAACAAAAAAAGATAAATTTTCCCGCGCTCCTGGTACGTCCTCTCGAGCCGCTCGAAAGGTAAACTCTTCAAAATTAACTTCATTCGATTTCAAATAAAAAGCAAACAAAACGCTGTTTTCATGCAGTTTTACATGGATTAATATAAACGCATGTGCAGCCTTTAATCAATAAAGAATTTTCAATGTGATCGTACATTTCTTCCTTGCAAATAGGTGGCCTTTGTTTCTTACGTGGAACTTCGACAAACAAACGTTTGATGCCAATTGTTGCAATTTATCCAAGGGGGTGTATGGAGGTTTCGCTCTTATTCTGGTTGTGTTCGTTTACACATTTACAAAACATTTTTTGTATTTTGTTGTGCAAGTCATTTTTTTACAAAAAATCCACTCTAAAAATTAGATGGATTTTTAACATATTCGGTTTCCTTACAATCATTCAACATCAAAGTATATGTCTCCTTTTTTTTAATTCTAAGAATGCGGGCAAAATAATTTCTGGATCTTTATTTTTCATCTTTTTTGCTAAAGTAAGCTGAGCAGAAGTTTGATAAGAAATGCCTTTATCTAGTTGTGGTATTGTAAATACAATCCTCTCCCACAAACTTAAAATCACTAATTTCGTAAATTATACCTTCTTCAAGATCGTTCCAATTTATGTTTTCCATTTTTATTTTGTCTTTTTTATTTCTAATAAATTTTTGGAATGATATCTGTATAGCTGCTCTATCTATGCCATGAATAGCACCCTCTTGTGTCATAGCCCACACGTGGTTTTTTTACTTCTCTCACATAGAAACCAATGTAAAGAAAATATTGGGCACTTTGCCATACCTTTTAGGCACACTGGGAGTCCCACAAAGTTCATTTGAGACTGTGTGATTAACCGGTAATTACACTAGCTGCTTCATGTAGCGTGGGTCTTTGTCCTTTTCAAAACAAGGGGCTATCACTGGTTAAAGGTGTCTCTACAATATGGATAATAATTAACATGGAAAATACACCAGAAACCTTTAGAATTTAGTATTTCTTTCGGCAGTGTCTCCAAGAAATGTCAACGAATGATATATACAGGATGTATGGTCGTGAGTGATTCTGCTACATAATATGATAATTCATCGTTTGAACGCAAACCATTGTGTTTTTTTATTAAGTATATTGGTGTTGTTGTTTTTGCGTTGTGAATTCATTTATTCTTCATAAATTTGCAACCAGTATCAGTATTTCAAAAGCTTCTTGAGATGATTTCAGTGTGATATGCCATACCTTAACAAGTAAGTAAATTTAACATTTTTTTTCGGCATGAAGTGTCATACCTTTAGCTTGTTTATTATGCTAGGCTGTAGCCGATTTTTTGGGCTGCTAAAGAGCACCTATCTGAAACGGAAGTATCAGTTGTTTTCTCAAAAAGCAGCAGTTAGTTCTTTGTTAGTTTCATCATGCCATCAAGACGATCACCATTGTGTACTGAAGCATGCTGGAAAATAATTCATACTTGGGTACACTGCGTGATCTGAACGCATGCTGGGAAATACTCACTTAATTTTTTCTTTGTTTTGGGATCACGTGGGTGCACTGAAAGCAGCTGGGAATAATTCATTTAATATGTTCTTTTGTTTGGGATCACCATGATGTACTGAAAGCATGCTGGGAAAATATTCACTTAATCTTTTCTTTTTGTATTTTGATATAATGTTTTTTTCAGAGTGAGATATTTTCAATCTCAGATTCTTTTTATTTTTGAAATTTGAAAATATTTCCATCTCTATTTTTTTTTTCAGAGTGAGATATTTCCATCTCTAATTTTTTTTTCAGAGTGAAATATTTCCATCTCAGATTATTTTTTATTTTTGAAATTTGAAAATATTTCCATCTCTAATTTTTTCCAGAGTGAAATATTTTCAATCTCAAAACTTTTTATTTCTGATATTTGAAAATATTCCAATTTCAAATTATTTTTATTTCATCTCTAATTTTTCAAGGTGTAATTGTTTCTGGTTGCAACATAGGCACACCAATTTCAGGCACCGGATCACCATGGTGTACTGTGTTTATACTATAGCCGATGTTTGGCTGCTAAAAGGTACCCAGCCTGCATAATATAATTTTTTAAATCCCGGCTAGAATATATCTAGTCAGCAGCC
Organism: Ophioderma brevispina; assembly: GCA_023653785.1. Lineage (NCBI taxonomy): Eukaryota > Metazoa > Echinodermata > Ophiuroidea > Amphilepidida > Ophiodermatidae > Ophioderma > Ophioderma brevispina. The sequence continues at coordinate 65,441 of JAMKCH010035734.1, forward strand.
GATGTTTGGCTGCTAAAGGTCACCATCGAAGAATTTGAAATATAAAAAAATCTGCTATAAAACAAAAAAAAAATCCCTGTCAGAAAAATATTCTGATAGGGATTTTATGCTTTCTCAAATGTGTAACTGAGACCACTTGATTTTGATTTGGTTGTTTTGAAATATCTTTCTTTTCGCACAATTTTAGAAATTGTGCCTGTATATACCTCTATTTTTTTAGCTGCTGCTGATAAGCTCGAAAAAATTTCTTCTTCTCCAGTTTCCATACATTTCGATTTTATGGGAACAGGTTTTCTAAAATTTGAAGAACCTTTTCTTTTAGCAAGAATAATATATTTTTTTCCTAGAATTTTATTGACTAAATTTTTTCGAGATATAATCCGCGACAAAGTTCCCTGACTAATTTTTAAAAGTTTTGCTGCATCAGAAATCGACAAAAAAGTTTGAGTCTCTTCTGACAGGATATCCTGTATTAGAACACTAGTTCTACTTTTCCGTCTAAATACTTCTTTTTTGATATTTTGAGATGGAGTTAGCAGCTGTAAATTGTCAATAGAATTATCAGCCTTGATATTATTAATATGATCGATTTGTATTCCACTTGGAATTTTCCCTGAAACATTCCCACATTGACGACTGATATGTAATTTTTATTTTTCTATTCAATAAGATAACAACCTAAAAAAGTATCCATACCATTATCTAGAGCTTTAGATTTGCATCGTTTTTAAATTAAAAATAGTGCCATCATCTTTCGCTCCAATAGTTTTTTGTACACAGGATGTTGTGCGATACAACCAGGCATTTTGATTTTTCTTATATAATTTTTTTTTTCTTTTATCAAAAATTAACAAAATTTTTTATTTTTCAAGGTATAATTGTTTCTGATTGCACATGGGTACATCAATATCAGCCGGCATATTCAAAACCAAGACAAAAGTGTGAATTTTTTATCCTCTAATTATTCTTTTGTCGTCTTAGCATCAAGAGCAATTTGTGGTTTTTTTTACTTTCCTCACTGTAATATCTCATGCTTTGACCCTAATCAATTCTCGTCGCTCCCCCCGCATTTGATGTTTTTGATCAAAAGACATTTTTTGTAATCTTGAATTTAATTTTTGCTCTCTACCACATTTCTTTTCACCCCTTTCGCTTTTTTCTCTTCTTCTCCATCAAACATTTTTGAAACTATACAATTTGCCCCTTAATCCCACAAAACCATCTATAATTTTCCGCCAGCCTCATCCTTAAATTTTTTTTTAGAAAAAAAACCTGGAATTTTCTATTTTTCCCGTTGGAATCCTGAATGGATGTTTTTCTGTGGATAATTGCTTGGTATCAATAATTTGTTCACATCAGGGGAAATATCCTTATAAAATCTTCCGGTTTCTAATTTCTAAAAGAGAATCAGTATCCGTCATACAAAGTTTTGACTTATTTCCATATGTAGAGCTTCTTTTTTTTTTGTTTTTTTTTTTTTTTTTTTTTTTTTTTTTTTTTTTGTTTGATGTATCGCTAGTGCCAATGGTACATTTTTGTTTTGGAAATATCTAAAATAGTCATACCGAGATATATCGGCTTATCGAACATGTCTCAATTTTTTCATGTGGTTGCTATCAAATTTTCATCAAATATAGTATCGTTGAAAGTTTGGTTTTCCGCTATTTTTTTGGCTTTTTTCCTCCGAGTTTTACAGCTGGATATCCAACTCTTTTCTGACATGTTCCATAGTTTTTCCAAATACGGAGTTATTCATCCATTTTGAAGAATCTTTTTCAAAATTCAGATGTAGCTTTAGTTCTAAGTTTTGTAGTTAGTTCTATATATGAATTTCATGAAATCTTCCTCTTTGAATTTTAACCACGATGAATTTTTTTCAAAACCAATCCTAATTCTAAATATTTGTTTTAGTGCTAAATGATGTATTACTTAACTTTTTTTGATCTCTAAGATTTGGAATAAGTTTTTCTACTTATTGACAATTATTCTTTCTGGAGCTAGCGGATAATCTTTAGGAGATCATGGTAGGTTTTTTGGATATTTAGATCTACCTCTAGAAATGCCGATAATCTTCCAATTAGAAAATTCATTTCTGTCATCCTTGAATTTTCCTACTGGTAATTTTTCACTCATGGCCCATCCATAGAGATTACTTTGGCATCCAAATATTGGATAAAATTTTGACGGTTTTGTGGGATTCATAATTTATCACCTGTTATTTGTTGTTTGCTTAGAATATTTGGGAGGAGTACCGAACTCCCCCCTCTGATACCAGTTTCAATCTGGAGAATCATTATCAATATCTGTGGAAGTTGCTAGTCTTTGCTCCGTTTTTTTAAGCATGGCGTCGTATTAAAGGCCAGGAGCTGTAACATACCAGGCAGGATCTAGCTCATAATTTTATGCCCCCTTTTCTGAATTTTTCGAAAACTCCGCTAATAAAAGAACATCTGATTTGTAGATACAGATCGTGATATTCTCTCAATAATTGCATCTCAAAAGTTTTTCCAGACCTTTTTTGCATGGTCGATAGTCTCATCAGAAATTGCTCTTCATAAAGTTTTGAATAAAATGCCTGTTTTTGATGGTATTGGGCAGTTTCTTCAGTTTTTCTAGAGAATTACATAATCGTAGGATAAACTCCTTTTCTCAGTATCAATTTTCGATGGGCTCTTATTTGAGAAATTTTGTTATTCGTGAAATTCATCGAGATTGGCAACTAATTTTTGGCAAGACCACTAGCCTAAACTTAAAACTATCTATAATCTAAGATCACGTTTAATTTCCACCGTTTTTTCTTGTTAACAAAAGTTGCCTACGTAAATTTTTTTGGTCAAAGATATGTCTTTTCCTCATTGTGGGAATCAGTCAATCTTTCCTTCGTTTTACTAGATTTTTGATAACAGATGGAATCATAGCCCCCCCCTGGAGATATTATGGAATATCACTGGAAAAACTTTGGTACTCTATATTCGAGATTGTATTGATTATGAGCCGCTCCACGAAATCTCCCCGTAAAATGGCAATGGTCTCCTAACTTTTTTGTCTTTCCGGAGTAAAACACTCTTTGCAGATATGACAATTTTTTTAGTTTTGAAATATGATTCTTGTTTCTTTTTTCATTCATATCATATTTTGGCACAAAAATATATTTGTTGTTCTTTTTATTCAAAATCGATCGTAATCTCACAGATCTTTTGGTTGGCGGTAATGTTTCCCAAAAGTTTGGGATATATCTTCATCCCTGATTTTTGTGTGTAAATTACAGGATCTTGAGAGTACCGGAATCATCAAAAACCTTTTTAATGTAATAACAGAAACCAGAGAGTTTGTGTTTCTTGATGTTTTCCGGTGTAACTTTTTCTGAATTTGGTTGACATGTGGAAATTGGTCTCGGTAAGATTCAAAATCGGCGTATACTACGAATTGAACTTTCTGTGATTTGAAATGAGTTTAAAATATGTGTTGCTCCTTTTTTCGGTATATTTATTTTTACCGATTCATGTATTCGACAGACATCTTCGTGTATAGCTAACGTTCTTTGGATGTTGAAGAGTAGCAGTTGTGACAATAGTATCCTTGCTACTTTCTTTTTAATTGTTTGTTTGTAGAGCAGCCTACTCATATTGTTGACCACGCAATAATGTTGCACTTACGCACCATCATCATTTTTTCCAGAAAACAAGAATTTCTGATTTGATTTTCTCTATTTCGATGAGGACTTGTTCTTAGAGGATACACATCCTTTTTTTAACATCATATCCCGCGCATTAACAGAAATTGATGGATTAATTTTTTCAAATTTGTCAATCTCTTTTAGAGGTGTAGGAAATGCAATATCATCCCAATTAAGATCTGTAAGCACTTGCTTTTAGTTTGTATCGAGCCTCTCAAGGATGATTATCGATGGGGTTGCAGGCTCTAGTGACTGCCCCTTAACTTTTGATCATCATTTTTAAATTTAATTAATGCTTTCTTGTCAGCTAAGAATTTTTGAAGGTGTCGATATATGCTATCCTCCCATAGGGCCTGCTATTTACCATGTGAATTTCTAAAGATACAATAGACTTAAAGACCCTCCCTTCCACTATTTTGAAAATTGAATGTTTTCCAAAATCATAGGTGGTGCTTCCCTTATTATACAGTCTCTTCAGATTTGTCATCTTCAAGATTGTAACTCACTCCACCCCAAAAATGGTGCTTCTTGTTACCACTGCTTCTCCCGTTTGCAATTTGATTTTTCCATCATTCAACGAAGAACTAACACAACTTTTGTCTGTCGATTTTTGCTTAAAAGATCTAACACGATTTTTTGGTTCTGCAAGAAAGTTTTTTGGATCATTCCAGAACGACCTCAATTTATATTGACTATTAAATCGTTTCAAAGCAGATCTCATTAATTTCAAATGGTTTTCCTTCTGTTGTAAGTTTTTTAATGCTCTCTTGAAGTTTTTTGATCCTTTCACTTCTTCTTTGAGCTGGTTGTGGTACATCTAGAAAGGACCAATTTTGATTTTGATTTTTGCGTTTGGGAGGATTGGTGTATAGACGAAGATGGGGTACACTGCAGTATCAATATTTGGGATTGGGAATTCCAAAATTTTAGGATGTTAATTTCTCTAGAAATGATACGAGTTTCCCGCTTTTCTCATGCGAGAGTAACCTCTGAGACCGGCTTTTTTTGCGAGCGCGCGAATCTTTTCGGTTTTTTTTCCATCCTTTTATTATATATAAATATCAATTTCATAGCACGCAACAAAAAAATCACGATTATTTATTTTTGATTCATGATTTTTTTTGGTCATAGATTTTTTTTGTTGTAATTTTTTGCTAGCTTTAAAGGCCGACTCATAGATTTCCTGAGAGGGCGCTCAATTTCAAAAAAAATCGTGATTTTGCATGTCGTATGCGTGTCCATAATACTAATCACTGGGTGAATTAGCTAAGCTTAAATCCGAAAGTCTCTAATAGAAAATCACAACTTTGTTATAAATTCGGATCCGGAAATTTTTGTTTTACACAGTAGCCTATGGGGATGTATACTACACATAAATGTTTACTGCATCAAAACGAAAAATCCGATTCATTTCAAATTTCGGAATTGTGCCATTTTAGGTTACTATCTTATTTTTAGTGGCTATTTTTCATTGTTACACAAAACATTATATTTCGAAATCTTCTGAGTCAGACTTTAATACGAAGATTTTGTGGTCTTTTCATATTTTTATGATAAGTCTAATCCCGATTTTTCATTGTAGAAAACAAAAATATGATCATTCACGTTTTGACTCGAGAGTGATATCTTTTTCGTATATGTAATATTTTTTAAAGCGTCCATCTTTTTTTATATATAAACATTTTTTTTTAAATCATTTTTTTTTTTTTTTTCTATCAACGAAATACCAAACCCAAATTCCTGTCGCTGTGAATTCCTGCATGCGACTACAGGCCACTCTCCTTTTGAATAGCCTCTTTTTGATCCTCCTCTAGATAATTGTGGAGTTGAGGCTCGAGGAAAATCTTCTAGCTGAATTCCAGTCAGAATATAGATTGTCTCATAGCCGAGTCAACATCTTTAAAGGTCTGTTCTGCATGCCCTTCCTGTTTCAGCTTATTGTTAATATAGTCTATTTTCTCCAGCCTGGCTTCGTTCCAGTGCTCCCTATCACTTTGCAATTTTTTCGACTGTAAATTGTGCCTTTTACGCTCACCGACGAGGCCATTTGACTGAATAGGAAATTTGCTCCCGTGAAACTTAGGGCATTTGTCAAGGCAGCGCCAATCACATCACTAAGGTGCTGCCATCTTTATTTTATCATCCAAATCTATCGATCCTAAATTTCCCCCAAACGTTAACATCAATTTTTTCTCATCGTGAGAAAAGTCTTCATCCGCAACCGCTATCGCGACTGCTTCCCTCGTGGCTGTTGACCAGTCGCAACTCATTGTGATGGTATATCGACATTCTCATCATATGCTACGGCTTCTTAGCGACGCTTCGTCATTTACCTTTTCATTAAGACCGAGTTGCATTTCCGTAGTCTCGTTTGGATAAGGTTGGTGTATCCAGTGAGACTTCGCCACATGGAGATCCATGTCGCTCGTATCATATACAATCCAGAACCTACGACAAAATCCAGTTTGCTTCTAGCGAACTGCAGGGTAGACTGATACTTCTCTATCGAGCTTTGGAATATCAACTGCGGATTGAATGGCATCCTCTACATTGGCTAGAACTGTTTTTTTGAGCAATCGAAAGCTCTACCTTTACCTGTTATGCTTGACCTAGATTGTGCTTGCGCTCCTAGGATAGCCCACGCGTAAATCCTGATTGAATCATTGATCCTCTCACCACCAGCCCTAGTGATCTCGTAAGATGAAACCAAAACGAAGGATCCTATGACGGAATAAATGATGCCATCGGAGGGCTGTCGGTATACCCGGTCCGTCCTAAAGTTCTGTTACGTATGCTACCTTGTAAGTATGACCGGTCCACTCCGAATTTTTCGCGCTAGATGAGTAGGGGGGAAAAAGATAGAGAATGTACGTGACGGAGTGTTAGGACAGGTAGAGTAGGAGCCAGGGTGAGTGTGGTGTTTTGAACCCGAGATCCAGATGTTAGGAATGGGGGGAGTGCGGTGAAAAGATAGGGTGGGAAGAGGGGGTGGTAGGAGGGAGGGAGGGTGAAGGGTGGGAAGAGCCATGGAAATAGTAGGCATGAAAGGAGAGAAGAGGTGTAAAAGGGGTTAGTGCGAGAAAGGTGGGAGCATGGGTGAGGGGGAGAGGAAATGGAGAGGGGGAAGTGGGATAGGTGGAAAGTCGATGAGTGGTTATGGTGTGATTGGGAGGTGTGATTGGATGAGAGAACAGGTAAGTGGTGTAGGGGGGGAGGGGATAGAGAATGAGTGGGAGGGAAAAAAGATAACGGTTTGAGATAGAGGCATGACGGACGGGGGTGGGAGTAAGAGACGAAGTACAGATAAGATCGGTAGTGGGAGGCAGCTGTAGGAGGGGACAGCGTTTGAGGGTGGCATTGGGAGGTAGGAAGGGGGAAGGGGTGGGCGAAAAGAGCAACATAGAGGGGCGGTGGGTAGTGGCGATGGGTGAACGGGGGGGTAACAAGTGAGTGTGAAAATAGGTGCGAGGGAACGAAGGGAAGAGAGGGAGAGGAGATGGGATGGCGATGAGCTTGTAGCATACAAAAATGGTTTTAGGACAAAAGGGTAAAGTGGAGGGTTGGTGAGATGCGAGAAATGGTCGTAGAGGAGAAACGGACGGTGGGGAACGGTGAGGGGAGTAAACGTAATAGTGGAATAGGTTGAAGAATATGTACAGCACTGGGAGATTTGCCCTTCATAATATAGCCATCGCTGTTCTTTCAAACTTTCTGCTCACTCATTCTCATACCTCCGTTAGTGTAATGTTTTTCGATAGCAAAATATCCAGCGGATCCAACCATATCAAGGATCACATTTCTGCCGAAAATTTGCATTCGTGTTAATAACGCAAATCGCGCATATCCTCTCAAAGACTTTCAATATCGATTGCATTAATTTATAGCATTGATGACCGCTCGGATGGAATGCGGGCAATTCATCTCGCTTCAAATTCGTCTGATTTCATTTAAGCGTGGAATCTGAAGACGCTCCTGAGCATAGGATTCTCGTGGTGGAGCTCTTCCTTGGAGACACCACCAACCAGTGTCGCTGCCAAACGCACATTTACATTGATCTGCCAAAACTGCATCGGAATTGGACACTTTTTGATAATTTTTTCATCAATGTCCACCGTCTGGAATTTGGGAAGCGTGTAATTCCATCCATATGTTGGAAAACGGATTCTGAAATTTGTTTTTGCATTCCACTTGAAGTTCCTGTTTATCAACGCAAATGTATGTGTCGGCTCAAAAACACACCAACACGATGTCGTATACTCTTGATTGTAACTAAGCATCTTTATTTTTAAGTAAAATAAGATGAAAAGTCTGAATATCATTGACGCTTTAAGCAAGGAAAAACATACAAACTCGATGAAAATCTGGGAAGAGAAAAAATAGCACTGAAGAGATACACATTTGGGTAGGATGGTACAATCTTACCAAGATATGACTGTAAGATATGGATCTGACATGTTGGAACAATCCCACATATGTTGTTGTTCCAGCTGGAAATTACACCTTTCAAAGTTTAGCTCAAAACCTACTAGCACGATTACAGGACTTACCCTGAAGTCAATCCTGAACCGTATGAATCGAAATGACGATTCCGGAAAATCTTCAAGTTTGGTGCCAGAGCCTGTCAATATATGCAGTTTTGGGATGATGAAGATTGGCTGGACTCTGGAACCTACACAGGTGATTGATTGTAGATTTACTCCCAGAGAATTTTAGTTTATCTGACAACACATAAGCACCACTAACAATCTCGCGAATGATCATGATAAAATAGGGTACGCATCTGTTGAAAAACATTCCGATCGCGCCGACGTTAAATTTGGAGAGTGTTACACTATCCGATACGAAAATCCTAGTTGGATGATACTTAATCTGGACATTTCAGAAATCGATTGGATTTCAAATCGAAGTGTTTCGGTACCGTATACGGCTAACCCTAACCCCCGTTCGGTAGCCGTGTACGGTAAATTAGCCCGGAGTGTTTCGGTAGGCCGTACGCACCATCCTTAAGACATAGTACTTATACAATGTTTTTCAATGAGGCTCCAAGCCCGTGACCGAGGTTGTTTTTGGTCTTGAGCATTCGACTTCAAATATGTGCAGTTTTTCATCTACGGCGCAAAAACATGTGCATAGTTTTATTAAGACAACCAACAACGACACAGATTCATGAATTGTTTGAAACAATTTTACAACACTCTTTCGTTTCATCAAGATTTGACTTGCACTGGTATTTGTAGAATAACAAAGATTGCTTTGAAGTACTGGTACGCTCAAACCACGACTGGCCGGTGTTTTTGTTTACTACTGCTATATTGCCGTTCTAATTTTTGCATATCAATCAATCATTGTCAATAGAGTGAATCGATGAGCTTGATGCGTGCATGCTAACGGATCACAGAAGTTAATTTTATCTTAAAAACTATTGTTAATTGAATATTCCAATCTTTTTTTGAAGCAATTGTAATTTTGGAAACAATCTCGTTAAATTCGATTATTCCTGCGTTTAAAAACTGCAAATTGGGCAGAATTCAAACTGAAGAAATATAAGTCTTTAGCTCTGAACCAAAGACCCTAACAGAAATATAGATAGAGTGGAATTTAACACAGTTGTGTAGGTGTGTTACGTCACGTCAAAACTGGTATATCCCAATATCCTGCTTCATTTAAAGCCAATTTAGCCAATAAACAAATCTCGTTTTTTTTTTTTATCTGTAATTTTCTTTGCGTCCTCTTTCAATTTATAAAGTCGACAAAAATTACCATTCAAAGCCCGCATCGTGTAAGTGGTTGTGAGGTTCCGGCGTTTTGGGGAAGGTTATGATTGACAGTATTCCATATTTCTTTTCATAGGCTAAAAAATGATCTGGAATATTAAAAAATATTTCTGCCTTCTAAAAAAATTCCTTACATAGGCAAAAATGTAACTTTTGTACCGTCAACACTCAGTTTCGCTATATGGTCGATCTGTCCCTCGGGGTCTGGCGCAAGAACCGTTTTAAAAAATGTTTGTATTTTTATAACGGATTTTTAAAAACTTCATTTTGGTTGTTAACAAAATTGACATGAAAAATGTTTTGAAGACGCTATTGGAGTAGGTAATTTACATGTGCAAATCTGAACGAAAAACAGTTATGGACTTGGGAAAATTAAGGTCGGTACTTTTTCCCGTTCTGCAAAAACAGAAAAGAAACACAGGGTCGGTAGGAAAGACAGCATTTTATTTTTTGAAACTTTTGTTATTTCTTTTTTTATATATGTGTTAATATCAATTTTTTATTTTGTGCACTTTTAATTATATATTTTGTTTTCCTTCTTCTATTCTTAATCTACTAGTTTTTTTGGTTTTGTTTTATCTGAAGACGAATATATCATGTTTATTTTTTATAGCAAATTTTAAAAATGCAAAATTAAAATGCATATTTTAAATGATTAGATTTGGCTTCCATTTTGGAATTTAAAGTATGACTTAAGTACAAGTGCCATAAACTGGTGCATTGGATCCTAGAGTATAGCTAGGGGGTAAACTCCTAGTTTGATAATATAGGGTGTTTGAAATATAATTAGTCATTTATCGACCGCCATATTGGATTTCTCCAAAATGCTCAAGGATGTCAGGTGGCCCTGGCAGATTCATATTACACACCCTAATCTATCATTTTCAGCAAAAACATTGTGTATATACTCAACTTTAAGGTCAGGGCATAATTTGGGCCATATCCACGGGACTTTAGCAAAGGATTTCTCCAAAACGATTTATCTTAGAGAGTGAGGAGAAAAAGCAAATTAAAAATACTACTTGGACTAGGCCATTGAACTCGAATATGCCACCCAAACCTATGGGAAACTAGGTTGGGGGGGTTGCATAGGTCAAGAAGACAAAAATAATTATTTTTGCCAACTGTGCATCAAAGATCCGCTTTAATCACGGTTCTCATGGGGCAAGTGGCATTATGTTGTTCAGTGCATAGTCAATAAGTATGTTTCAATTTTCTTTTTATCACATCTCTCTTATTTACTTTTTGAGATTAAATTTTTTTAAAGATGGAACAAATTTACATATCGCAGCTGAGAAAACAATAAAGACATAAGCATATGATAGAGATGATTTCAGTTTGAGAAGTTACACTTTTCGATTATAAAACGTTGAAACGGAAGCTCCGATTGTCGTCAAACAAAAAAGCAAGATAAAGGTATTTCATTCCTCAGTTTCAATTTGTAGATGTTATTTTAGCCCTCTGAAGGGAGTAATTCCACCTTTACGGAATTGGCTATAAGAGAGGACGAAAAGATAAAGTTCTGGACCAGTGTCGCTGTTTATGCGCTTTGTATTAAACCTATAGATAAAGCGCTTTTAAATAAAAAACACCCGTATTGTAAAATAATTGCATTTTCTTTATAAAGGAATATATAAATCGGTGCTCAAAAAGACGCTACAAGGTAATACATACGGTTCCTCGTTAGAGGAAGTTTTAATTAGAATACAACAAAAAAAGCCATGACCTTATATTTCTAATATTTGATATTTTAACAGGACATTTCTATTAGAAAATTATTTGTTAAAATTATGCCCTCGCCAAAACAGTCATTTTTTGTATAACACATTTCAATGGAGAGGAGTTGCAATTGCCACAGATTTCCCTAATAAAGGATCTATGTGTAATTACTTTTGGTGCCATGGATAGGCTAGGATCGGGAAGTCCCAAATAACTCCGAGCGATTCCAAATTGCCTAAATTGCTTATATTTTCAATGTGGTTTGAAATACATAAGCTGAATTTCGTATTTGCTCAGGACTATACGAAATTAGAATTGCCACAAGGTTGGTACCAAAGATAACATTTATCAGCTTCCCCTTCTAGATGAGATATTTTTTATGGAAAGCTTTACATGAAGGGCAAAAATTAGTACTTTCGATGTTTTTTTAGAGGACACTTGAATGATATGTGAAATCTCTTGTTGCATCACGGTCGTACTGAAGTGGCATTGCATCGTTAATTCACGCATGAACTGTGTCCGGCTATCTAAAAACGCATCCACTGTGGACACAGCCAGTAGCCGTATACGGCTACCTAAACCACAAAGCCCCTTTTGGTTATTATAGCCGTATACGGATACGGAACCCCGGGGTTATGTAGCCGTATACGCGCTACGGAAAACACTCCTTTCAAAATTAGAATGGCGGCCATTTTGAAAACTGACCGCCATGGTCGCCATGGTAGTTATAATTTTGGTTATATTTGGATATGTTGGTCTTGAAAACATAGATATAGACACAAAAAGCAGGCTAATACAATTTTTTAACCAAAAATATAAGAAAAGTGCCGATTTTTGTGCAAATTGGCGGCCATATTGGAAAATAAAATGGTTGACACCGAGATATCAAAAAAGAAAATGTTATATTTGGATTCCTTGACCTTGAAAACATAGGTATAGACACAAAAATAAAGTTCCTATCGGTGTTATTAACGGAGATATGAGACTTTGAAAATAAGAATGGCGGCCATTTTGAAAAATGACCGCCATGGTCGCCACAGGTCGAATCCAGCTGGGGTCCCGCTTTGAAATGTTGAGTTATGGTCCATATTAAGTGTGTGCCAAGTGTTACATTTCTATCACAAAGTGCACAATTTTTTGATAATCCTCTGGACTAGTGGTGCTAAGGTTTTCTCAAAACTAGATCTTAAGTCAGGCTACCACCAGCTTGAGCTTGCACCAAAATGCCGATACATAACAACATTCGTCACACACCATGGTGTTTTTGAAACGATACAAAAGACTAATGCGGCATTAGTAGTGCAGCCGAGGTAGTTCCAAAACAGTACGCCAAGTGATAGAAGGCATAACCTGGAGGTTCTGAATGTATCAGATGATAATTTAGTCTATGGACACACCGAGGAGCATGACACAAGGCTGCCATTACTACTACAGACATGAATGACAAAGGGCTCACACATGGACAGAGCCAAATGGACTAAAGAGTCCAACTATAATTTTTGGCTAGTCTTAGCGTGATGGTGTGTCACCGGACCCAAAGAAAGTAGACGCAATCAAAAATGACGCCTAAGTCCGCAAAGTGCAGCGGAAATTAGCAACCTAGCCTCTGGAATGGCAACGTATTGTTCACGCTTTATCCCAAACTTAGCCACACTATCTAAGCCCCTCAGAGAACTCACACATAAAGGGGTACTGTTTGAATGGGGTGAAAGTCAAGAGATTGCGCTAAATCAGCTCAAGGACTCTCTATCTAGCGACAGAGTGATGGCCTTTTTCGATCCACAGAAACCCGCTGAACTTTGGGTTGACCTAGTCCAGTGGGATTAGGCGCCATTTTAGCACAGACTGACAAATATGGCAACAGGCGTAATGTGTGTTACGCAAGTAGGTCACTATCGCCCACAGAGCAGAGATACAGCCAGATAGAGCGTGAAGCTTTAGCCATCGCTTGGTCACTCGAACGTTTTAGATTGTACGTTCGTGTTCTTGGACACAAATGCACAGTCTACACTGACCACAAACCATTGATGCCCATCTTTAACAAGCCAACCTCAAAGGCATCAAGCAGAATACAGAGTTGGTTACTGAAGCTTTGACATTGTAGTCCGCTACAAACTGGAAAAGACAACCCAGCTGACTTCATGTCACGACACCCAAGTCAGGAACCTACAAGAGAAGACAGCTTCGCAGATGAATATGTAAACTTCATCGCAACAAATGCAACACCCAAAGCAATGACCCTTGACCTCGTAAAACGAGAAACAGAGAAAGACAAAGCACTACAAGATGTGATAGTGTTACAACACAAACCAATTAATGGCACAAGATCAAAGACAAACACAGATTACTTTGGTCAATCAGAAAAGAGATAACTGTCACAAGTGAGAGTATAAATTGCTTCAAATTTATTCTAGTTACAAAATCGCTTCTTTATGAAAAATATGCATTTTGGAGCCTTTCCACGAGCAGGTATAGTCTACTCGACAATTACCAACACAACTGTGCTAAAATCTCAAATTTGAAAATTGAGGGCGCGCTTCAAAAAATGTGCTGCTATTGCTTTAAGGCAGTCAGGTTAGTGGTGTGCAACCCTGCCAGATAAGAATTTTGTCAAGCAGGCTTGGTTATTATTTGAGGTCTCCTTTATCCACAATCAGATCAGACGGATTCACCATAAACCAGCCATAAACAGATATAAATAAATACTCTTTATTTCATCAAAAGAAGAATTATAAACCCAAGGGCAACAGTACTGTAGCCTGTTATACTGACCACAGGCATGGGAAAGACAATGATACAAACAGCAATTTAATATACAAGCATTAAAAGCATTTGACATTTACATATAATTATTACATATAAAAAAACTGACATTAAATTATTTGTTCAATTGTCCAATCAAATCAAACCCCTCGAACCTACTTCAACAGCGACGAGTGAGCAGTCAAAGCCAGCATCATTTATGTCGCTCACAAGGGAAGCATACCGATCGAGTTTGGTCTGATGGGCTTTGCTGATATTGATATGACTGGGTTTACCAGAGGAAGACTTGCATTAACTGACATTAAGCTCAAAGGTCATTATGTCGATCTAATTAAAATCATGCCCAAATTAAAAAAAAGCATACTCACTCATTAAAATGCAATGTAATGGTTTGGGTTTATTCTGCTATGAAAATGAAATTCTTTAGACAAGAAGTTTCAAGAACTAACCATATTTTTTGCGTTAATTTTAAAAAAGATCATCTCAAAGACACTGTCAGTGAATTCATGAAAAGATTCAACTATTTGTAGAAATAACTTAAAAGTGAAGGATTATTCTTATGGAATATCTGCTTAGTTATTGTTCCAACACGAAAAATGGACAAAAATCAAGAAAACTGCAGTATTCAATGTCATGAATCGCCATTCAACTATGTGATGTAGTAGTGTCTGTACAGGAGTATTGAATCTAATAATATCCGATTTTGTCCTTATTAGTACTTTTAGTCTTATTACTTGTGGGGTATGATATATTGATACCTATAATTGTTACAGACAGTAAAAATTTGTTTATGATTATTTTTTTTAAAATTCCTGATTTATAAATCACAGTAGGACCCTTAACTTAGGTGGTGATTTACAGCTTGTGGCGGAATGGGGAAGGACACAAAACAGTTTGCGGGGACTGTGAGGCCACGGTTGGAGCTGATTTGGCGAAGGTACTCATTCCTGGCGGCCAGGTGTTTGTCTATGCACGGGACCTTGTGGGGTGTAGCTGTATGCAGGATATATGGGAACAGAATGTAATAGGGTAAAGCATGGGCTTTATAGAACCCTGTGGGTTGTAGCTGTTTGACAGGATATATGGGAAAGAATGTAATCAAGGTAAGCATTGGCTTGTACAGACCTGTGGGTGTACTATTATGACAGGGATATATTGCGGAAACAGAATGTAACCAAGGTAAGAATTGGCTGTACAGGAACTGGGGATGTCGCTGTATGACAGGTATATTGGGAACAGAATTAAACAAGGTGGTAAGCATGGTTCTGTAACAGACCCCGTGGTTCTTTGTAGCTGCGTAGTTCAGCGATATATGTGGCGACAGGAATGTAATCAGGGTAAGCATTGGCTTGTTACAGAACTGTGGGTTTTGTTGTAGCTATATGGACAGGGCTATATGGAGACAGAATGTAATCAAGGTACGTGGGTGGTACAGCACTGTGGATTGTAGCTGTATGTCAGGATATGTGGGACAGAATGTAATCAAGGTAAGCAATTGGTTTGTTCAGACCCTGTGGGTTTATAGCGTATGGGACAGGAGAAGGAGGACAGAATGTAATCAAGGTAAGCATTGACTTGTACAGACCTGTGGGTTGAGGTAAACTGTATGTCAGGATTACAGGGGCAGGCACATGTTGTAATCAAGGTAGCATGGCTTGTCCAGGACCATGTCGGTTTTTAGCTATAGGACAGGATATATGGGGACGAATGTAAGCAAGGTAACCATTGGCTTGTACAGACCCTTGTGGGTTGGAGCTGTATGACAGATATATGGGCGCCATGAAATGATAATCAAGGTACATTGGCTTGTACAGGCCCTGTAGGTTGTAGCTGTATTGACAGGAAGACAGGGCAGGGAATGTAATCAAGAATTGGACTTTTGACATTACCCTTTGGCTTGTAGCTGTTTGACAGGGATAATGGGGTGACAGAATGCACTCCAGGTAATTACAGTGGGATTAATAATTTTACTTGGACAGGATGATAAGCCCACCTCATGTAAGGCAACCAAAAAACGCCGACGGTTCGGCGCATTCGTCGACCAAGTTCGTGTCTAGAAACGAGTGTGCGACGTTTCCTGGCTCATGCAGTGCTACGCTCGCGTGTGTCGATTCTGTCCAAACAAAGTATCAATCAGACAGTAAGCATTGGCTTGTACAGACTCTGTGAGTTATAGCTGTATGACAGGGCTATATATGGGACAATGTCAATCAGGTAAGGATTTGGCTTGTACAGACCCTGTGGGTTGTAACTGTTAACAGGATATAGTGGGGCAGATGTAATCCAAGGTAAGATTGGCTTGTACAGACCCCTGTGGATTTGTAAGCTGTATTGAGGATATCTAAGGAAGAGAATGTTATCAAGTAAGCATTGGCTTGTACACACCCTTGAGTTTGTAGGTTGTACTGTATGGAATGTTATTATGAGACAGGGCATTTATCAAGGTAAGCATTGGTGGTACAGACATGTGGGGTGTAGCTGGTATGTCAGGATCATGGGGACAGAATGTAATTCAAGGGAAGATTGGCTTGTACAGACCCTGGGGGTGTAGGCTGTATGCCAGGATATATGGGACAGGATGTTAACAGCATGTTACATCAACGGCAAGCATGGTTTGACAGACCCTGTGGGTGTAGCTGTATGTTAGGAATATATGGGACAGAACGTATTCCGGGAAGCATTCGGATTGTACAGACCCTGTGGGTTGTAGCTGTGTATATGCCAGGATATATGGGACAGAATGTAATCAAGGTAAGATGGTTTGTACAGACCCTGGGGGTTGTAGCGTAAGCAGGATTATATGGGCACGGAGACAGAATGTAATCAAGGTAAGCATTGGTTGTACAACCCTGTTGGTGTAAGCGGTATGACAGGATATATGGGAACAGTATGTAATCAAGGTACGATTGGCTTTACCGAAGTGGACCCTGTGGGTTGTGGCGTATTGACAGGATATAGGGACAGAAAGTAATCAAGATAAGCATTGGCTTGTACAAACCCTGTGGGTTATAGCTGTATAAAAGGAGATATGGGGACAGAATGTACTCAACGGTAAGCATTGGCTGTAAGACCCTGTGGATTGTAGGTATTGCACAGGATATTGGAAGAAGTGTAATCAAGGTAAGCATTGGCTGTGCAGGACCCTGGGGGCTGTAAGATGTCGGCACAGGATATATGGAAAGAATGTTAATTCAATGGTAAGCATTGGCTGTACGACCCTGTGCGGTTGTAGGCTGTATGAGATATATGGAGACAGAATGTAATCAAGGTAAGCATTGGGTTGTACAGGACCTGTTTTGTGGAGGCTGTATACGGATATAGGAAAAAACGTATTAATCAGGGTAAGCATTGGCTTGTACAGAGTGACCCTGTGGGTTGTGGCTGTATGACAGGATATATGGGACAGAATGTAATCAAGATAAGCATTGGCTTGTACAAACCATAGTGGGTTATAGCTGTATAACAGGATATATGGGGACAGAATGTAATCAAAGTAAGATTGCTTGTACAGACCTGTGGGTTGGAGCTGTAGGACAGGATATATGGGACGGAAAATGTAATGCAATGTAAGCATTTGTGGGCTTGTGCAGAACCGTGGCTGATAGATGTTATGACAGGATATATGGGACAGAATGTAATCAGGTAAAGCAATTGGTTGTATCAGACCCAGTGGGTTGTAAGATGTATGACAGTGATATACGGGAACAGCATGTACTCCAACGGTAAAGCAATTGGCTTTGTACGAGTGACCTTGGGTTGGTAGCTGTTATGGACAGGGATATATGGGACAGAATGTAATCACGGTAACATTGGCTGTACAGGAACCTGTGGGTTGTAGTGTATGACAGGATATATGGCAAACAGATGTAAATCAAGGTTAAGCCATTGCTTGTACAGACCGGGGTTTGTAGCTGTATAGTTCAGGATATATGGGACAGAATGTAATCATAGGGAATTAGATTGCTTGTACAGACCCGGTGGGTGTAGCTGTTGCAGGATTTATGGGACAGAATGTAATCAAGATAAGAGTTTGTACAGACACTGTGGGTTGTAGCTGTATGTCAGGATATGTGGGACAGAATGTAATCAAGGTAAGATTGGATTGTTACAGACTGTGGGTTGTGGCTGTATGACAGGAAGATATGGGGACAGAATGTAATCAAGGTAAGAATTGGCTGTACGATTGACCCCTGTGGGTTGTAGCTGTATTGGCAGGATATATGGGGACAGAATGTAATCAAGGTAAGCAGTGGCTTGGTTGCGACCCCTTGGGGCTGGAGCTGTCGACAGGAATATAGGGGACGAATGTAATCAAGGTAGCATGGATTGGTCAAACCCTGTGGGTGTAGGATGTTTATGTACAGGATATATGAGCAGAATGTAATAAGGTAGCATGGCTTGGTACAGACCTGGGGTTGAGCTGTATGACAGGATATAGGGGAACAGCATGTAATAAAGGTAAGCATTGGCTTGTACAGCCCCTGGGGTTGTAGCTGTATGACGGGATATATGGGGACAGAATGTAATCAAGGTAAGCATTGGCTTGTACAGACCCTGTGGGTTGTAGCTGTATGGACAGGAATATATGGGAACAAGAATGTAAAACAAACAAGGTAAATATTGGCTTGTACAGACCTGTGGGCTGTAGGCGTGATGACGGATATTGGGCACAGCTGTTAGTCATAGGTAAGATTGCTTGTACGAACCTGTGGGTTGTGCAGCAATCTTGGTCTACTTGTTGGGATCCGCTTTCAGTCCTAACATCATCGGCAAGCCAGGATTTTTTGACTTTGATTAGAGGGAGGTTTACATGGGAGTGAACTTGATGATGCGGAAAAACGGGGGGGGGGAAAATTTAAAAACCAAAAAACATAAAAACAATATAATCTTGAATTCCATTTCAACACTGGTGGTCAATTGGAATCCTGTGGACCCTCTTTGACATGTTGCATGAAGACAGAAAAATATAAGAAAAAAACTACAAAAATACCCCAGGCTAGGACAGTCAATGGGTAGCTAGATTTTATTTGAGGTATCATCGAGACATGGTAAAAAAGCTTAAAGGTGCAGACAAATATATGAAAGGTTTATTTGTAGGAGAGAAATAGGTATTATCCACTGTAATAAGCCTATCAGAGATACCATAAGAAAGACAATAGAATTGGATTGGTAAGTGGTGGCTTCTTGTTTGCAAACCAACCAAGGGAATCGGGACGACTAGAAACCCATGCCGGCCAAACAGCCAAGGCAGGTGTCTTTACGTGAGATAATGGCCAATTATGTGAATAATTAATAACAATATTGGAGGTGCTTCCAGTAACATATGCACTCGGCAAGAAAATATCAGGTTACCTTCCAATTGCCCAATATTTGATCAGGCTTGGGCACAGTTATAGGTTATTGGATGTGGTCGAGGGTGATAACAGAAAATAGATCTAGCTTTTGGATTTTGTACAAGCATAATATTTCTACTTGACCTTGGAACCCCAAATCTGGTACTCGTCCCTAATAGGTGGGTCAATGGTTCCTTTATGCAGTTGGCAAAGAATCACCTTCTGGGATTTAGAAAAAAAGAGGGCTTCAAAGCAATCATTTGGGACAAAAGGAAAGAAAGAAATTTAACAAAACCATGAATAGCCCCACCTCATGGCTAAGGCCCAAGGTAACAAGTATGTAACCCAATAAAATTTGTTTCAATTGATGCCAGAATGTCTCTGGCAAGTTTTTTGGTGATGGATGGCACAGAAGAATGTCACTGGTGCTACTGGAGCTTGTACTAGGTTTTTACGGAGGTGTGTGATAACAAGTGTGTGCTGACATATGATACTGATCACTAGAAACTTTACATGTTTAATTGTTAAGGTTTGTCCTACTCGGTAAAGTTTGGTTGGCTGGATGCACAGAAGACTGTTCACTGTGCGACGGGATCTTGTAATAGGTTTACTGGAGTGTGCTGATAACAAGTTGCTGCGACATATATGATTATACTAGTAACTTTTACATTTTAATTGTTACAGGTTGTCCTTATGGTAAGTGTGGTTGCTGGATGCACAGAAGACGGTCATATGCTACTGGATCGCCTGTAAATAGGTTTACTGGAGTATGTGTGATAACAAGTGTGCTGCTGACATATGATATACTAGTAAATTACATTTAATTGTACAGGTGTCTATGGTAAGTTGGTGCTGGATACGAAGACTATCAACTGTGTACTGGATCTGTAATCGGTTACTGGGATTTAGAGTGTGTTGTAACAAGTGTAACTGCGACATATGATAATTTTTTATTTTTTTTTTAACCTTTTAGTTAAAAAAATTTTTATAATTTTTTAATTGGTACAGGGTTGTCCCACTGGCACGTTTGGTGGGATGCCAGAAGATGTCACTGTGCATGGATCTTGGAATACGTTTACTGGAGTGGGTGTGATACAAGATGTGCTGCTGATCAATATTAATGATATTACTAGTAAATGTACATTTTAATTGTGACAGGTTGTCCTACTGGTAAGTTTGGTGCTGGATGTACAGAGGACTGTCATGTTGCACTGGACGTTTGTAGATAGGTTTACTGGGGTGTGTGTAATAAGTGAGTGCTTTGCGACAAGCACATAGCACATTATATTAGTAAATACATAAAATTTTCACATTTTTTTAATTGTTACCGGTTGTCCTAGGGTAAGTTGGGCGGATGCACAGAAGTCTGTCACTGTCTACTGGATCTTGTAATAGGTTACTGGAGTGTGTGAGAATGGAGCTTGTGCTGCTGGCTGGTAAGGAGAAAAACTGTCGGAAGAAGTGGTTAATTCAAGGTAGTTTCAATCCAAGTCAGAACTTGCACATTCATCGTTTTGATTAACAGAATATGATAAAACCTATATTTGGTATGATTAGAGGATGGTTGTATATATCTGTATATCTGTCCTCACCATTTGTATGTTATAGTTTAGTGCAAAATATTTGAAGTGAATTATGGCAATACCTTGTTGTAGTCCTTAGAGGTAGTTTAAATCATGCTGCTGATTTTCATTTGATTGTTGTACAATCACTTTTTTTAATTGAATGAAAAGGGAAACGGCAATAACACATATACAAAAAATGAAACAAATAAAAATTGACTTTACATGAACATATATTAAAAGCATAGTCAGTGATACTTGTTGAATTAGTGCTTCTCCAGCTAATTGTATAATTGTCAGGTGATGTATGGATAACATACCCTTACAAAGAGGACAATAAACTTGTGGAAAAGTGAATCTAGCTCCTATGAAACCATATTCTCATAAATATCTTTTATAATTGCTCCTTATTTCATGTCATTACCTTTGGTGATATCAATTTGTTACTGTGATTTTAATGTGGAGATTTGCTTGATTCTATTAACAGTTCCAGACACCTGCCCTCCAGGCTACTATGGCACCATGTGCACTGCACAGGTAACTGCTTAAAGGTGATAAGGTCACAGCACAGGTGCTTGGGAATAGCCTTGCTTTACGGATTTCTGGGGACAAACTGCCAGTTAGAGTGTCATTGCTTCTTAATGGAGCAGATTGTGACAAGTTAACTCAAAGTGCTTTTCTGGAAGCTGTGAGTGGATGGCCCTATGGCGCAACATGGTTATGTGTCCTCTACTGGAATCAACCTGGATAACTGCCAACATGTAAGGTGTGATGCTTCAAGTGCATAGTGGGGACTGGTGTGTTTTGTGTGCAGTTAGTAAGTTAATTTTTTAGATAACCAAAAAGGTATTTTACTGGACCCCACCAATACGAAAAAAATGTTGCCATTTTTCTATTGCCCTTCAGAGCCAGGGGGGGTATTGAAAGTTTTACATAGGGGTCAAATGAAGTGCCTAATGGTTTTGAAAAACATGATGTATGGTTCGTCGGGATAGGGTGTACTATAATGTACTATACTACTATGTCTAAAATGGTCAAAATTTCATTTTGAAGTTGTCTTGGGTTACACAAGTGCATTTTCTTTGATTTGGGTGCTTAGGGATAAAAAAAATATTTTTTGACTATCTAATACTTACTTTCCAGATATTGAACAAACTAGGTCTATGGCTATTAGATTTTGTTAAAACTTGACTATTTCACCAATATATTACATGGTTAGATACAGAAAGTAAATGGTGCAAAATATTCCTTGTAGTAAATTGTGCGTTTTTACAAATTGGCACATATGTAAATTCTGACTCTGTCACAACCTCAAATACATCTTTACTTCTTTGATCTATATTTAAATGCATACTGATTGATACCAAACCTAAAATAGCCTCCTCCTCCTAAACCGAATGTCAACAAAAAAAGCATGGGCAAAATCATAAGATAAGTAGGCCCTAGTAAAATACAGTAATGGTGGTTAGCAGAAATCAACATCAACTGCAAATAAAGAACCCATCGACTTACACAAGGATCTCTAAGTACTGGTAGGGTAGACTTAGTGCTGTTTGAATTGGTCACCAAACAGAAACGAAAACAACAAAGAGGGGGTCACTGATAGGCTTATTAAAATATTCAACGATTGATCAATGATTTATTTTTCCATAGTTTCAAATAATGCATATTATGATTGGTGTTTGGCCCCCAAGCTTGAATCATGTTGGATTAAAAAAAAATGGATTTACCATACTGGATCAATTCTATGATTAGTCCATGAATATTTCATTCGCTTAGTCACCAGTGGCTTGTGATGAGATGGGTATGAGCTGTTACTTCACCAATAACCTCAGACCACCCATTTGGTATTTCCCATATGGACATGTATGTACCTGGTCCGTTACAATCCTGTCAATCCTCAAACTCCAGCCAAACAATATGGCCTATTCGTTAAATTGCAGTAAAAGCCATTTCGTGACAATATAGCCTAAGGTAGATGACAGCTAATGGCATGTCCATTCTTCTCTGGGTGTGCGCCCCTTGTGTAACACCATTTCAACTAAGACAATGCTCATCTGTCATCTTTCTGCTTATACGTCCACATGCACAACATCATGAGGAACAGGATGCCCCCCTACAAAAAGAGAGATAAACATGTGACCAGATCATATTTGCAAATCAAAAAAAAAAAAAAAATCAGACAATTCTATAGTGTATCCATCCAAATGCTTAGGTCAATGCTTCAAATGGCTTTCCCAAGCATATTAAAGAAATTTTTATTTAGTTTTTTTTGTGAAATCAAATGAATAGGCCCATCTTTCGGGCCAACTGCGGATCCGGCAATGTTTTCCGTAACCGGCAATGAGTTGCCGGGTACGGCACTGTTTTTTCCACAATGCATTGCAAGCGCGGTAAATTTTTAAAGTTGGTAAGTTAATCTATCATGCAATTTTAGAGTATTGAAAGTGAGTGCAAACAAGTATTTGTCGAATCCTTTTTAATATGAAATAAAAAACTATTTTGTTGAATTAACAACATTTTGACCTAAAATTTCATCAAAAAACGAAAAGTGAGACTTTGAATTGTCAAATTTTAACCCCAACCCCAAGGTGAAATGTTTAAGTCCTGGGTTAAAATTTAGCAACATATCATAACTGTATCATGGTAAGAAAATTGACCTCCCCCTGTAAAATATAAAGTCCCATCAAATAAAATCGTTCAAGGTTCCGAATTCTGCCGGTATGCTTGTTTTTATGTTGGGCCGGAACTGGCATATACTGCCGGCTACTGGGCAACATGCCTGTCCGGCAGTCGCCCGGACTGCTCATTGGCACCCATGTTTAACAACTTTATTCCATTTTGCATCAAATTACATAGAATAAATTGCATGTGAACCATGGGATAAGTACGCCATTTTTAATTTCCTGTTATTGCCATTTGACATACTCGATGAAGGCTGTTTTGCTGACTCACCAAACTTGTCCTGTTTAAGTGGGAGTACTTACTGTAATACTGTGACTGTCATGCACAGATGCTATGTGTAGTGTAGGTGGACTGGGACATCATGTCAAACAGGTGTGTAACAAATATAAATATTCTGTGGTTCAATTTGGTTTAACACAAAACCCAGCATCACCTACAATCCTACCAAAGTAATTAATATTGACGACTTTGTCACTAAATTTCAAACTGTATACTCACTCCCACTCCCTAGACTAAAGTTACAAGTTGTGAACAAATTTGCTGCATTTGCCTTAACACTGCTTTGAGGGAAGAAATGAGATTGTCGGGTAATTGAGGAGTGGACAGAGCTTTCAGTGTCTATTTGAATATGATGGAATATTCAACCATTTAGTGCAATTACCAACAAGTTTCCCTATGATTTAAGCCCAAGTTTGTTGGATATAATTGTGAAGTCCATAGATTAGCATACTTCTCATATGAAAAGTTGGTGGCTCCCTTTATGTTGCCAAGATGCATACACTTGCACAAAGTAGTCATTATATCATAATTTGTTCCCTCCAGCCACGGCAGTCATTAGCCATTTTAATGGTTTGACTCTTATTTTTTGTCCAGCAGACACTATGAAGCTTTAAAAATCTATAGGTTTAATTAGTCATTAAAATTCAATCACAGGAAAGGCTACTGACACAGTCACTGTCAGTCCACATTTAGTGTGGGGGGGAGGTGGGGTGTATGTAAGGCTGT
The DNA here is from genome assembly GCA_023653785.1 of Ophioderma brevispina. Classification (NCBI taxonomy): domain Eukaryota; kingdom Metazoa; phylum Echinodermata; class Ophiuroidea; order Amphilepidida; family Ophiodermatidae; genus Ophioderma; species Ophioderma brevispina. The sequence continues at coordinate 89,958 of JAMKCH010035734.1, forward strand.
TAATTAAGACCCCATTTCAGCATCGCCATCACCCATAGACCCCATATTTTTTTTAATTTTACCACTATCACCCAAAGACTCCTATTTTTTGCGTCCTCCACAGCCGTTGGTGTACATAGACGGTTCCCCCACTTATATCAGAATTGACAGAAAACGATAATTAAGTCGAAGACATGCAATTAGTATGTCTTAATTGAAAGATAATTGTGTAATAATTACTTAGAAATTTTGAAAATTGAAGAAAAAATAGTCCCTTGGTTTGAAAAAGCAGTAAAACTAAGGAATTTCTGCTGGAAAATGCAATATGGCGGCTACGATATGTGCTGTATATAGGCATGGTCAGAAAATGATAACTAAGTTGAAGCCTTGCAATTATCATGCCTTATTTGAAAGATAATTGTATAACAATTAATTACAGACTTAAAAATTGAAGACAAAATTGTCCTTTGGGTTAAAAAGCAGTAAAATTATTGTATTTCAGTTAAAAATCCAATATGGCGACTATGAAACAAATGTCCGGGGTCTAACCCTGTGCCTCTGTCACCAAATGCCCCTGGGTTTGGAATTGAAGCGTCAGCGTAAATGGATACACCCATGATATGCATTTCATATGTGATCTCCCCCCGCCTCCGGGTTTGACCCTGATGCAACAACTTTACAAAGATATTTTAAAGCGGCACAGGCACCTTTTCAGAAAATATTAAATTTCTCCAATTTGCTCGCAAATGATAGTCTAGGCCAATGGAAGAATAGAGATATTTTTTACACATAATAATAACATACCCCAAAGCAGGTAGGGACATTAATAAGACGCTAAAGACATCCAGGTAATTTGTAGGCTAACTTTTGAGTTTGCCGTAACTTTAATCAACAAATGTGTCTATTACATGAATATCATAGACTCGTACTCATTGATATTGAAACCACAAAGGTCACAAAACTGGTTAAAACCAGGTGCATGCCGTGAGAATCAACTCTGACTTGTGTTTTCTTGTGTTACACGCCATTTCTGCGTCGTCTGCTGAATTAATGTCGCCGGCGACATTAATTATAAAATCGTCCTGTTTACCCATAAGCGCGCTGATTTGGGCTTAATGATTTCAGGTGAGGGCTAATGTATATAAAAGCTTTATAACCATGGAAAAATATCAATTTTGAAAACTCTAGAGGGCGCACTATTTTTCAAATGTGCCAGTGTCTCTTTAACAAGGTCATTGGCTGACAGAAACCTATAATGAGGAAAAAGAAAGATACTTTTATTTGTGATGTATGTTATATTGCATTTCATTATCTCCTTCCAATATAGTATAGCCAAGAAAAAAAAGGATATTCCTTCTGTGTGTATGATATTCGCATGTCATTTTGGTTTGAAGAAAGTTCTCATTTGAAAACGCTTGACTTCAACATCAGCCAAACTCAGACAGTGGTAATAGTCTTTGGATAGGGGTCATGAGATGAAAATTGTATCAAAGCTCTGTGTGCTTGCTGGCAATAACTTGATCAAATCAACATGAATTTATTAATTCTATACACATTAGAGGGTCTCAATTCGCCGTGACAGTTATATTTTTAAAATGTCTAAAATGTTTGTCGGGTCAGGTTTCCTTTGAGGGCCTGCTACTGGTATCCTGGTAACCAGTACTACCTGTCCCAGGGCCGAGTCGGTGGCTAAACCGACACCCGCATCAGGTTTCTAAGGAAATCTGATGAGGAGGGTAGCTGGTTACCCTGGTAGAATGAAAAAGAAGATCTACATGTACCTACAAGGGCATCAGCTCTGGAGAGCTTATGGCAGCCATCCAGCACATGCTGCCTTAAATGGTGGGCGTGGTTGCCGAAAACTGTGGATTGGCGTCAGGAAGGGCATCCGGTCAATTATCTTTTGCTCCAATAAATTCTCACACAGCAGTTTTGCTGAGGGAGAGGTGTACCCGGCCACCCTCGTTTACGGGGACAAAACCGGATTTAAAACTTTGGTTTAACTAAAAAACTGCAAAAAAGTGCAAATAACAAAACAAAATGGGGCATTGTGATACATGTTTTTGCTTCTAATATCCAAACCACTAAAGCAATTTAGCTCAAAATAATTTTGACTTAATTGTGTTTGTTGATATTTCTCCATGCAAAGTATAAACAAGTGTGAAAAAGTCAGACCATCTACCTTTAAGCAACTTACCAAATTTGTTAAGTCTCTATTGAAAGAAAAGAAATCTACAGAAAATTTATTTTGCAATTTGCTGGAATTCATACGACTGTCAAAGTGATGGAAGTCGTATTGTTATTTGCTGTATTACCCACTAAAATGGACAAACCTCTGCCATTCCCACACATCATATTGCTTCTTATAATATTCCAAAATACACTTCAATACATCATCTCATCATTTTGAAACATATTGCACAATATCACATTGTGTAAACTTCCATGAACATTTTTCCAAACATCATGACAGAGGGAGCTAATTAAAATACACTTGACATTCAGCATAATAATACTGCTTTATACTCTTTTTTTAAATATTTAATTATTGGAATTTTAATCTTAATCGTTATTATTATTATAATTGTTTTCAATATGCCATGATTGTTTTTCAGGGGTTGTTGAGTTGACATATGTGAAGACCAACCCTGATCAGCCAGTGAGTGTAACATGTGTTGTGACAGGTGACCCAGATATACCAGGTGAAGATCAAGTCAGCTTGTACCATTACATAGAGGATACCAATAGTATCATACCTGCAAATCGAGTAGTTTTTCAGCAACGAGGCATGTTTTTGTTCCTTAGTTTTGAAGCAAACCCACCATCAGGCACCAGACTGACATGCTCTGTTGCAGAGGGAAACCAGTCAGCATATGCATTAATTACACCCGAGTATTATGGTATGTATCAATTACAGTACTTCAAATGAATAATCAACTAGTGAGTGTACAACAGTGTTTGTCACAGTGATCCAGACATAGGGTGAGATCAGTCAAAATTGTATCACCACTAAATGTAGTACAGTCCTATATATGCAAATCAAGAGGGGGGGGGACACAGGTTGAAGCCAACCCACAATTAGGCAACTTTCTAACTGTCGGTTGTTGAAGGAAAACACCTGGAGATTTTGGTATGATCAATCACGTACGTACGGCCTTCGGTATTGGATTGCACCGAAATTTAATAGCTGCATTTAAGGGGTTAATCCTTGACAATGAGCAATATTTTCACTCAAAAAGTGGAGCTATTGTAGTTGCAGCGGTAGGGAGGATATCAGTTCCGCCAACACTAAAGTATGAAACAAAACAACCAATTTGGCATTTCCGCATGCATGCATGTTAAAATTCCAAACCACTATAACAAATCCTTAATATTATATTATTAATTAATACAATAGATTTAGCACAGGAATGCGAGTTGAAGTATGATCCCTTCTTGGCAGCCTTTCCTGTCAAATGAAATTGAAATATTAAATATATTACTAACAGGTTCTAGCAGCATCTGTCTGTCAAAAAATTCCTTTTACATAATACAAAGCAAGAAAGAAAGGAAATAATTTAATGTGAAAACTGCCCAATGTCGGCACTTGGGAGGGGCGGGCGGGATTTGAAAAATCAACGAACCTCACATTCAAACGCAACCAAAACAGATAGCTTTGACAACGCACCCAGGGGGAAAACTCGTTGACCTTACCAACCGATTCACCTGATTGGCCCCTAAATGCCAAAAAGCTACACAGGCGATAAAAGCCCCCAGCGAAGAAATAAAGTGACAATGACGCGAGTAAAAAAACCCAACAAAGCGCTCGGGCAAACTTAAGATGCGGATATAAATTTGTTTTCTTGCGATGAACTCATAAAACATTGTTATCCAAACACTAAAGTATGAAAAAAAAAAACCAATTTGGCATTTACGCATTGTTATGCGTAGGACTATGAGGTTCGTTTATTCATCAATATATTACCTTTCCAGACAAAAGCAAAAATATGGCTTGTTAAGAAAGTTTGTGGTAGTGGCATAATGTGAGCTGTGTAGATGTGCAACCTGAAATCCACATCTGCACCCAACTCACGATTAGGAAGAAATTCCCTGAAATACAGCGCCATCGACCAAACCTTGGCCAGGCAAGTTCTTCCTCTCCCTAGCCAACTGAGGAAAAAACTCCCAAGCACTAAGATCCTATTAGGACTTAGCTCTACAGATAAGGCCGAGAGTATACCTCCCTCTTATCTGTCCCGGGCATCATAAAGTTGTTAAACCTAGCACCAGGAACCTAATCACTTAGCCTAAATGAGGAAAACTCCCAATCAACTAAGATCCATCTTATGACATAGCCCTACAGATAAGGCCGAGAGTATACCTCCCCCTTATCTGTCCCGGGCAATCATAAAGTTGTTAAACCTAGCCCAGGAACCCTAATCATTAGCCTAACTGAGGAAAACTCCCAATCAACTAAGATCCATCTTATGACATAGCCCTACATATAAGGCCGAGAGTATACCCTCTGTCTGTCCCGGCATCAATAAAGTTTGTTAAACCATACACCGAAACAGAGTGGATCCGAGTCAGCTCTCCATCTGTTCCAGGGACGTCTTGAAAGTTATAAGTATGAAATATGCACTAATATAAGTATATGATGCATGATGTTAAACTTACCAAACCACTATAACAAATCCTTAATATTATTATATTAATTCATACAAATATATTTAGCACAGAATGCCCGAGTTGGAAGTATGATGCCCTTATGTCAGCCTTCCTGTAAAAATTAGGAAAATTGAATATTAAATATATTCATAACAGTTCAACAGGATCTGTCTCGTCAAAACTTTTCATTTTACATATATAAAGCAGAAAGGAATGAACCTTTAATATGTAAAAACTGCCAAACAAATTTTGATTCAATTCAAAAAATTAGCCCAACCCCCTCCCCCTTTTAAAGCAAAACAGGCGCCCCATGACTAGAGGAAAGAAAACGGAAAAAACCAAAATAAACGCTATGAAATTAAGTAGCCTTGACCAGCGAGGCCAGGAAGTTTGGGGACCCAAATGACAATTTCCCCACTTTTAAAAAGCCTAGCCATGTCTGGGAGGAAAAAGAGACACACATGGATTGCGTTTAAAGAACACAAGTGCGCTAGACAGTGCTGTTTGAATAAGTCTTGACCATGATCATTGAGGTGAACATTATCATAAAATACATCGGCTGTAGGGTGGAAGATGTGTGAATTCTTGATAATGTGAGTATTGGACATTGAAGCCAACTCTCTTGGAATTTTATTAAGATGATCTATGGTGCATATTTTCCTGCAACATGGGTTAAGCTTTCTTTAGGACCTCTTCCTAGGTAAGACATTAGACCAAATTAAGTCTGTGTGAGGGAAGAAATTCCTCATGCATCATTTCTTCAAATAAATCTTAATCTGTCAAACTATCTAGTCTGCAAAGAGGTCATAGAAACCCCAAAGCAATCACCATGGTAGTAGGAGACCCAGACGACGAGCTGACTGGACACCCTGACAGCCATGGTGGGATAACAAGCCCCACCTCAGTCCATCCACCACAACTCGCACCCCACCAGCTAGTGAGTTCCGGTTTTGTTGGATCTCCCTAACATGCTAGTATGGAGTCGCCCAAAATCAGTGAAGTCATATGCCCTGCAAAATAAACAAGGCCAAAAGCAGGAGCAAGGTACATGCAAAACAAAGTAAAAGCAAAGCAGAGGCCAATATAGTAAATAAACCAGTTCCAACGGTACCCTAAAACGAAGGCAAAAACAAATTGTTTAAAGTTCACGATGAAGCCTCGGAACTGGCCATACTCCCCGTCACCTTCAGTGATTACTCTGTAAATGAACTGGTAGCCTAGCCTTTAGATAACAGACCAAGGTTTATGCAAAATATGCCCTGCAATAAATAAATAACGTTATGCTAAAATCACATACCTCCTAGGCGTAGTCTCCGTGAAGGAAGGATTCGGAGCATTGACAGCTATTTACTTAGAAATGAAATTATGGATGGCCTAAGTAACCTACTAACAGATCCGATTTCAGCGCCAAGTGTTTATTTATCCACTGGAATTCCCAACTGATGGCCGATGTTGCAGCTCCAATCGTGAGCTTTGAGGGGAGAACTCCTCAGCTGCTAAACCTACTGCGATGCACACCTTGGTAGAAACTCTAATAACTTGATACTTTGTGTCGAAACTGCCCATCAAAATGAATGGAAACAGAGGGCCTGAAAGCTGGCCTGAACGAATGTGCAAAATATCTTTCCACTGCCTTTTATAGGCCACATCGCCACGTCATTATTCCCTTCAATTGGAGCAAAGTAGTTCTACCCAAGTGATCAGTTTTAGAAAACCTAAATGATTGAAACACATAATGTGTGAAGCATCCCCCCCCCCCTTTTTGACATGCACAGGTATATTCTCCCACTCTAAGGAAACCAAAGTAGGCTTAGAGAATTAATACTTTGAACACAACTGCTTCAAGCGATGATTTGCATATGGATGAGCGAAATGTATCAAATTGTTCCAAAACAATTTAAGACAAGATCCAACACACTAGCTCTGAATAGTAGAAACTCCCATGGACAGAAAATGTGGTTCTTGCTCACTGTGTAACAACAGTACTGAGGTATATCCCATTCCCCTGTACACATGCAATTATCTAAATGTATTCATAATGAAGAATTTTTAAAGCCTTGAAAACGTCTATGCACAATAAATTAAGTACAAACATTATTTGGTTTAAAGTTTATTGCTAGTGATTTGAATATGAAACTGTTGTTTACTCTGGTAACACGGAGCGCTTTGATGATGAGCATCGCAAAAACATAGGTTCATATTTGATTCATTCTCCAATAGATAACAACAAAATTATCTCAGACGTGCTTGGTTCTTACGTAATACTTTATGTAGTAATTGTAGTCGTACTGTCACACGTTCTGTTTGGTTCTTTTGTTATGATGCACCACATTTGTTTGTGCCACCGATGTGTAAAGGTGTTGTTGTAATTTTCAAAATAAATAAATAGCGCTTACCAACGAGCAGTTCCCCCCCACAATACTACTGCCACACTATGGGAAAAAATTCTAACCATAGAAATTTTGGCACAGGAGGTCCGCCATTTCTGTGGAACCACATGCCGCGAAAAAGCCACCAAACCCCACACACTACATGTGTCAGTATTACTGTTAATCTGTCCTAACCAAACCTATTTGGACAAGAATAACTGAAACGCCATAAACGGATCTAAGAATGACAGCCACATTCGAAGATTGCTTTCCTCCTTTAGATAAGGACATTCTAACCGCAATTTCTGTGGCAAATGTAAGATCGATCAGGCGGCGTAAGAACGCCCTACCTGGTGTGATGACCAAGGCCTTGCAAACTGACGATTAAAGAACCGACAAGAGACTGCAAATTCTTAATGACAATTCTTTAGATTCAGTGCACTTGACACTTTTGCCTGACTTTGTCTAAATTTTCCTGTGGCACTGAAACCGTTGTCAACCGAATCGATCTGGAGGCCCAGTAAGGAAATTCGATGGGGACCAACTGACTTATCTGGAGCTAATGGCACCCCAGGCAATACAAACGCCTTTGAATAGATCTGGTAATGCCTGGCATGACAGAAACCGAAATTTTACCCATCTTTAGGAACAAACAGGATGAAGATCCATGTAGTGGCTTAATCTACTAGAGGGCGCTTCACTTAATGTCTCCCATTCAAGGAATGTACATAATCTCTCAAAGTGAGCTGGTGAACACAACGCTCCCATTGGCAGTGCCTTGACCATATAAAATTTACCATTCAATGTAATCCCAACAACCAAAATCGTCCGGGTGAACCGGTAATAACCGAAAGCCGACTCAAAGTCTGTTTTTGCCATAAGTGCACATTTCCCTGCACTCACGACATGTTGAACAGCCACATCAAAATTTTATACTGGACTGCGCACATATCCCTATCTTAATTCCCCACATCATTTATAGAGGAGGAACCTCTGGAAAAGAGAGGTGCTGTATAAGCCTGTATTCCCCTTGTTTTGATTTCGGAACAAGGCCTATTGGTGAAACCATCAACCTTGGAAGTGGTCTTGAATCAAAGGGACCTGCAATCCTCCCCATTTTTTTTTTCACGCGCCTTTTCTTGTCAAGCCGAAAATGATTACAAATTAACCGAATCCCTTTCTACCCTTGCCCCGAAATATGCTAATTTGAAACCAAACTTGAACCCTTCTAACAAAATCCTTGCAGCAATTTTATCTGGAAAATTTGCCAATCTCACTTCAAGATTGTTCACATTGATTGGAGAAGCCTACTTGCAACAAACACAAAAACCACCCTTTGGACAGGGAGTCCCTATTCCAAGTTCGGGCATTTGAATTTATTGCTTGCACTTGCATGCACCATGGTCCTCTCCTAAGCATCTTGCACATTTATGCTTGAAGGTGCAAGTTTTGTTTGCACCCTGCCCCATTGAAGGCGAAACAAAACCCTTGTTCTTACAGCTTCTTCCACCATGACCTTGTGCTATTGGCGTTAACTCTGTCTCCCAACTCAACTCAAATGCTGAAGTCGCGCCCCCTGGAAACCCATGATTTGGTTGAATTGAATTGAATGAGTAAAACCTGACCATTGATGTAGGAGACACAACATACAATGAATGCCCAAAGCCCCCTATCAAGTACTACCCAAGACCTCTCTGGCTGCCTTAAAGACACTATCAGTGATTTGAAAAATATTTGAATTTGCAGGAATAGCTTCAAAGTGAAGGATAAGTCTGTAGAATTCTCATAAGTTACCTTTTCCAACTGAAGAATTGACAGAAAAGGAAGAAAACGGCAGTGTTCCAAGATACGATTCCCCATTCAATTACGTGTTGTAGTAAGTGTCCGAACGGACAGTAATGGCTAAAATTTCCGATTCTGTCCTTATTAGGTTGCTTCTGGTCTTATCATTTGCAGGGTATGTTAGGATACCTGTACTTGTTACATACATGCAAAAATCTGATTTTTGATGATTTTTTCGATTTTCTGATTTAGCAAATCACTGATAGTGTCTTTAAAGGTCCATGGCCTGATCCCTAATAGCCATATGAAAAAGTTAAGTATATTATTGTGGTGAGCTTTTAATAGAAATAAAGTTTAATGCATGAATGACATATTTGACTACTAGTTTTAATATGGGAAGTCATATCGCCTGCAGAGAAGCCCGTTTTGCTGGAGTTGCGGCAGATATTTTAAACCTGCCATACCTAAAATATGGTTTGTTCAATGCTTCCTTTCTCGCCTATACCTCGGCATTTACACTTTTGGTACAACAACCCCCCCAAATGTAACCCCCCCCTCCCCCGTAACAATGTGAAGCCTAAATTATGTTTATAAGATGATCTAAGCAGGTACTACCACGCTTCTGTCAATGATTCCAATTCCACTTTTGGCTCTGTATAACCTATTCAGTCGTAAACATTAACACTTAATTAGTCGTGGGGGAGTGGGATTCGAAAGCTCAATATGTACCACCATTACTAAAATCATTTCAATAAGCGTAATTAACATAATGTTTTTTGCAAATCTGTGAAGTGTTCTCCAACATTGACATGGGGGGGGGGAGGTCGGAAGCTCAATTATATATTAAACTAATCTCAGTAAACGTAATTAACATAGGGCCTGATCAATGGACTACAAATGGACGATTTTACGGTATTTTGGGCAGGTAACACAATATAAAACAATTTGGGGGGTTAAGACGCCGTGTCTGGCGAAAAATAGCACATTTTCCTTTATTTTTGGCACACATAGTTATATCCAAGAAATTTGAGTGTGTTGAGGGATGAATATGTAGTGTATTTTTGGTTAAGTATTATTTTCACCAAATGCGCTTATCAGCCCTTTGTATTGTGTCGCTCAGGTCACGCTCATGGCGATTGGATTGTAGGGGGGGAGGGTTTGGTTTTTTCTTCATTACGGCGCCAAATCTCAACCAATCAGAGCATTTTTTGGAGTTTGGGTAGCCACACCTTTCCTTCATGAAATGCCATTCGAGCGGCGAATAGGTCTTGCACCGCTTTTTAGTAGAGAGCCTCATATCATGCCAAGCCATCACTCCAAAACAACAAAATCGTGTACCGCCCGTGTAAATTGGGAGCGATTTTTGAAAGGAGACATGAGTGTTCTAACTTCATTACGACGACATTTCATAAAGAAATTGCACCAAATTGGGAGAGAATTCTCGTGTATATATGCAAAATAGAATACAAGGCGAGCGGGGAAAAATAATCAAATAATTTATGAGCAAGATCAATCAAAAGCCAAAAAGACACATTTTCGAGGTATGTTTTATTATGGGGCTTCTTCGACACTGAGCAAAAGAGACTACTTTACCATATGTCGTCCCCAGAAGCCCATTTTTTACAGGAAGTGGCCAACATTTTGGTATCAGAAGAAAGCTACTATTTTTCACATTTACCCTGTGAAATCTTAGAGCCAAAGGATGTTTATGAGCGAAAATGTACACCATTTTGGTCGACCAATATTAATTTACACAGTACTCTATGGGGCTTACAAAATCACGTTTTTAGCTATCGCATCAACACGCATTGAAATATCGGCGCGTAACTTTACAGATGGGGTTATGGAGTGAAGGCCAATCTATTACGATGAAAAACTTCATATCTTTAAATCGGACCATCCCCTTTAACCTATGTTGAACATAAGTTTCCACCCCAAGCCCATACATCTTGATGCAGCTGAATGAACTATTTGAGAATTTCTTGAACACGCTGGGCTTGCAAATAAACTGATGAAAAAATAAAAAAAGGCAGGTGCCCAACTATGTATGGATGAAATTTGCTTTTAAGCTTATTGGCTTTCCATACGAAAGTGCCCTGCTCATCCACAACTAGCTTCATGTACTGGTTCATTATTATTTTGTTCCTGATCTAACAAAAATGATAAATCAATAAATTCGCCTTTCACAAACTTTGCACGCAGGATGGGTTCCTATCATGGACCTAATAGAGAAGAGGACCCAAAACACACAGTTTCCAAAGACCCTATGTACGTTGCCGCCTTTTGTTATTAAATCCACCATTTCACCCTCTAAGATAATGCGATAAATCACCCTCTCAGGTCAGAGGGCTGTCTGGCCTTCCGCCTTGATTTTCTTTATTGAACATCATTCCTTCAATTTGGTACCTACCGTATAGCTTAGAATTTATTAACTTTACTCTTTCCATTGGTATCTAAAAATAGATACGATGACGTCACTATGACGTCATAAAAAGGTAATAAAGTTTCAAATACTGCATATAGAAGAACCATTGATATTTGCAATTGAACTGGCTCAAATTAATATTGTAACACGTAAACCTTTTGCCATCATGTAGAGATATTATGATGTCATTATGACATGTTTTATGTTGGTACTCATTTTGGTATCAAGGAAATCGGGAGGACCTCTGCTATCTTGCAACGAAAATCAAATGTTTGTGAATATTCCTGTGTCGGACTGGGCGTGTTGGTATTTCCCTCCTGAAAGGGGGGGGCGTGGCGTAATTTCTTCTGTATTGGGGGGGAGGAGGTTGATGAAAATTTATGGATGATGGGGTTTGCTGAAAAGATTCATTACGCGCTAAAAATTTTTGCCATTTAAAGCTAAAATCATTCAAATATAATTGTAAACTTGAAACAAAATTAAAAAAAGCAAAAAACTAAAAAATTACCAATTTTAAACTATATGGTAAAATTTGAGGTTATTTTTGGGTAAAAAACACGTGAATGGGTATAACATGGGGGGGGATTTCGTATTGCCATCCCCCCTCCCAAAATATTGGGGGGATTTTCCCCATCCCCCCGGGATTTACGCCTGGGGGGGTGATCATCACTTTGGGGTGATCCCACTTTGGGATCACCCTTTACCTTTCTGATACCCCGGTAGTGTTTTTTTAATGGGGGGGGGGGGGGCGCATGAACGGAGCATAAAATGTCATTGGTAATTACTTAACTCATTTGACACCGGGTTTTGGTTGGGCGAAAAGAATAGGAAGAGAGCGGTAACAACCCCCCCCCCCCCCCCCCCCGTTCGGAAGACGAGGTTAATTAATTTATAATGTATACATGTAATTAGGATAACGTATGAACTTATCACCTTCTATTTCGATGAAACTGACATTGGAATCAGTTCGACTTGGTATCGACTATCAAACAGTCACGCGGAAAACAATTCAACATAACCGGACGTTAAAATATTAACAATTTTTGTGGTTTCCGATGTACAATTACAACGTGTTGGGGGCGCTTTGGCCACCAGTTCAAGGTTATACATTGTTACAAGGTGCTTGCCTTTCATCACAAACACCGTTTTTCAAGCGTCGGAAGTGATCGGAAACATTTTCATATTATTTTCCCCATTCACAAGAGTTTAAAAAAAAACGGGTTACAAAATAAATCACCCAAAGTGCAGCTTATTTTCTACAGTCGTAGCTCCACAAAGGAATGACGGATTTGGATGGGGTTTTTTGGTATTTTCTGAACACAATTCTCCTCTCTTTGGTGACAACAACTTGCCAAAAAAAGATGGAAATTGAATGTACTGTGTCTTCCAAAAACCCCTACAGTCAGGGGTCACAACAATCCGGTCAAATTACAAAGTTTTGTGGACAAAGAGATATAGATCACAAACGTGTCGGTGTATGCACATGAGACACTCGAGTGCCGAGCTTTTGTCGAGATGAATGGGTAAATCAATTAGGTTAATTGGTGGTTTTTGCGTTGGTTGTCCTCCTTTCTATTAATGTCCATGCTCATATTAAACGCCATGCAGGGAGTCGCAAATTGACGTTAATTGAAACTTGATCAATATATTACCTTTTCATACGCACTGATATGATTCCAGGTTTTGCTGCTGAACTGCTAGCGACTGATGACCTTGCTGTTGTTGAACCACTGGCACTGATAATGACACTGGAATACCCAGATGATTTCCATCGGATTCATTAACTTCAACAGCTAACCCCGGCCATCACGCTGTTCCATTCCGATGTATCAACGTTACGTAAAAATCAATTTCACTAACCTCCGAATTCAGCAACAAACCCAATGTTATATAATCCAACTGCTTGAAGTAACCGGAAAACGTAACCTTCTCTTGTCAATAATATAGCAAAAGCTTGAGGACTATCCGAATCAGAAGCGCCATCCTCTTCTTGTTTGCGGTAAATAATCCCCAGCTCAGTTTACGTAGAGACGATATTTATTTTACAACGAACCTCACCTCCCACGCCGATGCACCCAAAGGGATAACCCGATGACCTTACCAACCGATTCACCTGATTGGCCTAGTGCCAAAAATCTCCCATTTGCGACAAAGCACCCCGCGAAGAAATTAACATAACAATGACGCGAGTAAAATACCAACAAAATCGCGGCCAAACTTTAAATTGCGGATAAATTTACTTTCTTACGATGAACTTCATAAAACATTATTATCTGACTAATCCAGAGTCAGAGTTTTCGGAACTAAAGATAAGCCTAGATGCCATGTGTTGCTTCTGGCCAGATGAAGGGGCCAGCTGTACCTTTATATATGTTTTGGCGCATCGCCCGGGGCGCATGGGGGGGGGCGGCATGATGGGTATAGAACATGTGCCAATCCTAAATGCATGGATATCTCATCAGTAATGAAAATTCGCAAATACTGATCCAGGGCCCTGGTTTTGTTTTGTTGAATGCATGCTGAAGAGACTTTTCAATGTACTTGGTACATGTCTTGAACTGTTTTGATGTTGCACATAATTTAATGTTATGCTCCTGTGCCTGGAGAATGATTGTTGTTGATGATGGATTCTGGTGGTGAGAGGATGCATTACCCATACGGGGAATGCATCCTCTCGCCTACTGATTTTGCGGATGTTTTCATCACACATCAGAGAGAAATTTGCTTATACTTTCACCACTCTTTGGTACGGTATTCACAATACTTCGTCTTGTTGTCTATGTAAGCCTATTCCTTTGTACGGTCCGATCCAGCCTATAACACGTATTTTTCGCGAAAAAAAATTAATACCATTAATGGTTAAATTATAGGAAATTATAGGAAGATGAAATAGGAAGGAAAAAGATTCATACGCCCCGTGTGGGATTCGCACATGGGATTGTATGGTCACGGGGTGAGAAATCTATCCACTCGCTAAGCGGGATTACGCTTGTTAAATTTGAAAATATAATGGTTAAACCTTACCTAATTAAAACAAAACGTCAAAACATTCTAAATTTACACTTTTGCGTAACGAAAAATGATTCGATTGTAAAATCTAAACAATTACTCCAAATCAGTCAAATTTGGTATCAATTTGAAGAGAAAAGATTCTTTGGGTGACGTTTCCGAGCATCCAAATGCTTCCGAAGACGGCTTAATCATGTGATCATTTGTCCTCCCCCCCCCCCCCCCGATGCTCATCCTTTCCCCCCTCTGATGCTTATCGTGACATCACGGGGCATTTAAATAAAATCATAAAATTCACTTTTTGGCTCAGATGAATGCTGTTTCGTATGTTTTTCAGCGTTTCCAACCCTGTTGAAACCATTCTAAGGCGTTCCATGCGATACAATGTTAAAATGTTGGCTACATCATAGATATCTGGGGCGTTTTAGGTTGTTACCTGGTATTTCTCTACGAAAGTATTTAAAGTGTTCCGCCAAAGCCCTAGTCGTGAGCTACGCCACCTACGGTGGTTCCGGGAACATTGCGTCCAGCAAGGATGTGATAAATGACTTTATGCTCTCATCATATTTATTCATATATTTATTATTCAGTGGTAATACTAATAGACTGACAATCATGAACCAAAGTGTGGTATCAAATCTGTTTCTTCCATTAATCACACAGGCAGTACTGTGGACAGTGCAGTTAGGTGACTTATTGTATTTAGCTTATTCAGGCACGGTTGTAGTCAATGTGATTGATTTGATTGTTTTTGAGTGAAAAAAATCTCCCCTGAGGCATCCTTCTTGGAGGCCTCATGGGAAAGATTAATCTCCCCTCTACCAAATTAGAGTACCATTTAGTTTGAAATCATTTGTTTTGATTGTTAATAAAAATAATTGGAGACTTAAAATTTATAGATGAAATCAAGAGGTTCATTTTAAGACTAGTTGCGGTCACACGCAGCCTTAATTGTAGTACTACTGTAGTACTATTGTAGTAAACTACGAAAAAAAAAGCCTTGTGTGACCCCGGTCTTAGCCACACATTAAATGATTGGATTCCAGTGATTTTTAACATTGTCAAAGAACTTTGAAGTTAAAAATGCTTGTTCCGATCGTCTTTGGGACCCCCTAATTTGCCTTGATCAGATGAAAGGCCATTTTTTCATTGTTGTCCTGATATTTCTGCCTTCAAATCCATTTTATTCCCAAGGTAGAGACAAAAATCTGATATTTTAATGGCTAACCATCAATATTAGCACAGTAAAGAATAGGGCCTTGCAATATGCATTATTGCTTTTTCCATAAAACTGCAGGTTTGTATCTCATGATACATGATGGAGAGTGTATGCAAGTTCCATGCTCGCCAAGAAAAGAAGATGATAGACAGAAATCGGAACAAGCACCTTTGAAGAAGATCAAAGTTCTTGGCTTGTGTGATTAAGACCTTTTAGACTATTGGACATGTCCTTCTATGCTGTTGTTTTGTAGTCCCCATAAGAGCACTAGGGCAAAAAAAATCAACTGTAAATTCATAATAAATTATTAAAATTATATAACCACCTGTTCCCGCAAATAAAACTGGTACATGTTCTTGAAAATGAATAACATTTTTCTCTCCATTTTCTTTTACCCAATATCAGTGACCAATGGATACACATAAGATTTCAGCAAACCATGGTGCTAAAGATATTAAACAATCGGCCCGGTATGCGGAGGAGAAAACACTTCAGATTCCTTTTCAGCTGGGAGTGCATGGCCATTGTTATATTGTCACACAGTTTAAAAGATTTAATGTGTTTCACTTCCCTGATTCAGATTGAGTATTTTTATGACTTAAGTACAAAATACCTATCCTTCAAAAGGAAGAAAGACAAACAAACGTCATGAACAAAAAGTCGCTGGGCAAGCTTTGACCTTAACAACTTTGAGTAGAACCAAAATCTGTTACTTATTGCTTAACTTCATTTCTATTAAATTTACCACGTTTTCAGAAGACAATTAAGGCCGACGACCTACATTGTAATGTAAACTGGTTAATTTTTGTGAACAAGGACAGCTATTGTGTTTTGCATCATGACCAAATTACTTAATCTGAATCATGAAGGTGATGATAATCTTTCAACTACATGGCAATATAACAATGCCTCCGCATAATGGGCCAATTTGTGAATATCTTTAGCTTCATGGTTTGATCAAGTACCGGGTGTCTAAAAAAAAGGAAACCCTCAAAGCGCCCTCTATTTCACGAAGAGAAAACAGTAAACATACCTATTAATAGACATTCTGAAAAGGGCATTTCGTCAGTTTCTGACAACCAAATAAAATCTTTCCAATGGATGGCATATTGACTGAGTTAGTGGGCCGATTTGAAAAATTTGTACCACTGTTTTCATTTTATCCGATTGTTACTGTCCAGAATTCTTTAGCAATACACATTCTTCAAGCCATTCCTTTGTTTATGGTTCATTTTGTATAAAGGTCAGTTTTTATATTGAAAATTTAGTTCAATTATTAGAAATTCCAGTATCTTGCCTCATTCTCTTGATGTGCTGTTCTACCAAATTAACTAACCACCTCCAAAGATCTCCAATTTGACTCTGCTAGACTTCGCCCTAGGTGAGACATTAAAGAATGAGGGGTATGTACCGGAACCCAAACCACACCAGCAAACTTGCCAGAACTTTGCAATAGAATAACCGCTGTCCTTTGCAATCCCAATCGACGGCCAAGAATGATTGTTCGATTATTGAATGGAAAGAGAGCGCAAGCTGCAATTCCGTCTTCATGGTCTTAGAGGCAGCCAAGTGTGTGTGTGGTGGGGGGGGGGCACAGAGCAGCACAGTTAAGAAGAATGAAGCAAAATCTTGGCATTTCTAATACTTGAAACTAACCTTTTCAATATCCGGTTCGATCTTGTCGCAAAAACAAAGAAACCATAAACGAAAGAATGTCTTGAAAAGGTGTATGTTAAAGACAGCGGACACAGTAACGATCCGTGGATAACATGAAAAAGGGGTAAAATTTTCCAAATTTTTAATTTTGACCAAAAGTGGATTTGTCCTTTTGGAAATATTTTTTTCGGTGTCGGAAACTTAAATAAAATGTCATTTTAGATGTGTAGTAATTTTGTATGGGTTTACCTCTTTGCCGCTTTGTTAATATAGAGGGCGCTTTGAGGGTTTTTTTTTGAGACGACCCGGACATAACTGTCCATTTATTCAATGTATTGCATAGTCATACAGATGGAATATTTCGAATGATTTAATGTTCTGATAGAGGGCAAGTTAAGATTCCATTTAAAGATTGTTATTGTGGCTGTTTGTTTTGTAGTCCTTATTATTGATTTATTATCAAGTGCGTTTTGTGTAATTGTCAATCACATAGTCTAGGGGAAGAAACCATATCAAATGAGTAATAAATTATACTGATAGACCGTAAAGTTCACCTTAATATACACTGGCACATGTGAAAAATAGTGCGGCGCCCTCAAGATTTTCAAAATCGATATTTTGCCTGGTTGTAAGGCTTTTATCTACAAAAGCCCTTACGCCGTAATGATTAAACAAATCAGCTTCCTTATGGGTAAACAAGAAACGATTTTATAATTTAGCGTCGCCGGCGACTTTAAATTCAGCAGACGACGAACATGGCGTTTAACAAACAGAATACGCACGCCGTATGCATTTCCCACGCTATGCACACTGTTGATTGATCGGTCTATTACCTTGTGGTTTTAATATCCTGTGGATACGAGTCAAATATTCATGTAATAGGGCCTATACACATTTGTTGATTAACGTTATGGAAAAACTTATAAAAGTTGGCCTACAATTACCTTGATGGTTTTATCCTCATCAAGGTCCTTCCCGGAATGTCCCTATCTTGTTTTGGGGTATGTTTTTTTATGTGTAAAAATATAGCTCTGTGCTTGCCCGGCCTAGATAGAATATCATTTGATAGCAAATTGAAGAAATTTCATATTTTGTGAAAATGTGCCAGTGCCGCTTTAAAGATGATTATTGAGCTCTATAAGACTCTATTAACGGGAATTTCCTTTCAAATAGTGTACCTTGTAAGACTGTAATTGAACATCCCATTCTATTATAACCTCCCTCAAAAAAGTTTGGAAACTTTTTGAGTTGCGTTACATCCATTTTTATTTGAAGGTTGTTTTCATAGTGTTTTGAATATCAGTGAAAAAGGTAATTCTTTCTCTTTACAATGACCTCTCATCTCTACAATACTTATTCCATGGCTGAGTACCTCCCCTTTGATTACGGCAAATGTGGCCACACTATGCACCTGAAACTGTTTTCCTATTGCAGACAATAATGGCAAATTTGGCACATTTGTTTGTTCTCAACCATGATTAATGGTTGTTAAAAATGGAGGTTTTGCGTAACTTAAGAAAATAAACGCCCGTTTCCACTGATACAAATACATGAAAAATGCCTTCAAATTAAATGATATAGAACTCAACCAAAAAGTTTATACAATGCATACATAAACAACTTTCATGTTACTTACTAACAGTTTCATGAATAAAGATGCAAGTGTTCATGTGATGCCCCCCCAGCATGTTGTGTGAGCAATAATGGGTGGATCCAGAGGGCAACCTAATGATTTTTCAAGATTAAATCTAACCCCTCTATAATGCAATGACTGTTGCATGGGCCATAGGGTTTTTGGTGACGCAAGAACAGTTGAGTAAAAGCATTTTATGGAGTTCCTCTAATGACGTCATTAAATTGCGATTCTGATTGTCGAGAAACATTTTTCAAGATTAAACTGGGACCCATATATAATACCTCGGTTGATTGCATGGATATGGGTTTGGTGACCCCACAGAAATCGAGTGGAAGCATTTTTGAGACCCTATGATTTCATTAAAATACTGTTTCCTGATTGGTCGAGATATTTTTCAAGATAAACTCAGACCAATATATAATCCAATGGTTGCTTGCATGGATATCGGTTTTTGGTGACCCAGAATCGATTGGAAGTATTTTGATTCCTATGAACTATCAAATGTTGTGTTTTCTGATTGGTCGAGAATATTTCATTTTTCTCTGGTAGGGTTACTCAAAATGATTCTAGGTTTCAGATTGCAACGAGTTATTAGATTTTTTGTCATTATAAAGGAGAATCTGTTTCTTAGGATATCTGTATAAATTTAAGGCAAAGATCGACGAATATCCTAACTTATATAGGTACTGCATGGTAAGCGTATTTGTTACATGTAGGTCTACGCGTATCATGGTCTGTGCTATGTACGCCACCACGAGGCATTTTTATTTTATTTTTGGTCGTACCGGGCGTCCAAAAACAATCCCTAGCGTTGAAGACTGCAAGAGACTGCAAGTAAAGTTTGTACCATTATAAAGAACAAACTTTCTAAAGACGTCTGTATCAATTTTGAGGCGGAAATCGACGGAAATCATAACTTCCGGTTTATATTTAAAAAAAATGATGATTTTCAATAGATTTTTCAGACGTTTAGGAATTAAAATTTCTTGAATGGGAAAAATTGTGTTCACCTTCTCTTAATACATTATTCTGCAAACAAAGACTATACAATATATAGAAGCATAGATAAATTAAAATTACCTTTAAAGAGATACAGAGGTTTGATTGCATATTGATGTTTTTAAGCTTGGAAATAATTTTAGACCAATTTTGAACTTTAACTGGAAAAAAATAATAACTTAAAAAATATACCAGAGTTGAAAAACTTTTGGAATATATTCTTGAGTAGGCACCTTCTTTCAAACTAGAAAAATTTTTTAAAAAAATAGGTGTCGCCAAATTATGGTTTTGGCACACTTTGACTCTGCGCTGGCCCGCTGTGCGGGGGTCCAGGGGGGCAGAGCCCCGTAAGCTCTCCTGTTTTAGCATATTTGAGTGCCTTCAGAGGCTCTTAGTTTACTTTTTTATTATGAGCAATTACGTCTATTGCCCTGGCAGTGGTTCAGGGGACGGGGCCCCCCCCGAAGCTCTTGGTTTTTATTATGTTTGAGTGCCTTACTGCCTTCGGAGAGCTCTCGGTTTTATATGCATTCATATACAGAGTGAATCACAAAAAGAGAATGAGGTAGATATGGAACGATTTTGCACACTAAACCGCGTTTGTCTAAATAATTTGTCATAAATTCTTCCTAAGAGTGGTTTATTGTGGCACTGTCATGTTAAAAGTAATATTAAAACATTTTTTTGTTTGCATAAAATATTGCACAATGAAATGGATCAGAAAAAAAACTTTCATGGATCAACAGCAGATTTCAAATGGATTTAAACAGTTTTGGTGAGTTTTCCTTTGCATGATGTATTGCACAGAATCAACTTGATCAATGAAACTTTCATTTATCATGACAATGTTTTAAAAACAAATTTAATACAGATAAGTATTTTGGGGAGGTTTTTGCACATAAACAATGTTGCACAAAATAACTCTTTCTAAAGATACACTTGTATTGTTTCTTATTCCTGTCAACAAGTCTTCAATTGCATTTCCAAACTGTCTAATGTTCTTATTGAGCTTGGCAAAGAAATTATTATAATGATGTCTGTTTTCCTAGATATATACCTAAAATATCAACCTGCATCACAGTGAAAGCAATAACAGCGAATTTTTTTTGAAGGCGGCGCCCCCACTTCCAGATATTTTGAGATTTTGCAACAGTTGCATTGTGTATTGAAAACTACGTCTGTTCAATTCTGAGATTTCAGTTTTTATTTTATTTCCAAAAATGATCGTTTTCAAAATCAATCAACGAAAAGAAAGTTGTGGGTATATTTGGACCTAAGACATTTTTTTATCATGAGCTGTAAAGGATGGGACGTTTTAAACAACCTTCAAATCTATTGAAATTTGGGGTATTTCACCCCTCGTTTTTGAAAATGAGCGAATAAAGTTTTAGTAACCATTAGTAATTGCGCTTTGTGGAAGGTTCCATTGACTCACTTAGGTAGTAGTAAAAGTTTGTCGTCGGAGAAAGATTATTCACGACAATAGGCCTTTGTCTGCCACCTTGGACTGGGATGAAATGAATATGCCAAACTTTTTTCAACAGGATCATCCGAAACCGTTTGTTATTTGCGTGAATTTACAACGAGTTACCAAAGTTCCAAACGGCATTAACTTGAATGGACGGCATTACAGGAGAACTATGTGTTTCTTTTGTTTCGTAACCAATGAAATACAACCGGCAGATCTCTATTATAAGTATTTCAACGATTCATGTATTAATGCACGCGCAAACACCTGAAATCAAGCAAGGTCCACGAATCAAAATTTGTTCGTAACATGCTTTGAAGCGCCCCTATTTCGTGAATGGGTCTGCCATAAAAGTTTCAGAGTCAAAAGTCAATATTTACCTGACCCAGTGTGTAATGTCGTTTGCCAATCAAAATAAGTGTAAATTGAATAAAAATACAAAGAAAAAATATGTTTTCAACTTGGAACCCAATGATCTTGTTGGGTCCAATGATGAATAACAACTTTTCTTTCATGATATTTTTCGAAGACATATATTTTTGGAAATGATCAATAAAAACTGGACATCTAAGTTAATTGAACAGACAATAGTAAACAATACCTGTGAATAGTAGAGCTCTAAAACTCTCTCGCAAAAGAAAGAATTTTGTAATTAACGAAATAGCTGGGAAATTGCGTCATGTTCGTGTCTACGCTCATCCATTAGTTGTTCCGTCGGTTCAGGAAGTTAGAGATTATTTTCGTGAGGTGACACTATTTTATCATGGACGGGCATAAATTTCCAGCTCCGCCATTAAAATTACAATCAGGGATCCCAAATCTAATTACAAAATCGCTCTTTTTATGACAAATACCCATTTTTGAGCATTACCACTCGCAGGTATAGCTTACTAGACAATTACCAACACAACTGTGCAAAAATCTCAAATTTTGAAAATTGGGGGCGCTCTTCAAAAAACGTGCTGTTATTGCTTTAAGTAAATAGGTCAGGGTCAAATTTTGTGTTTTTTTCATGCACAATTTGTTTTTATTCACTCTGTACTTCATTCATTGACTTCAAGCAGATGAACTGTACTACCACTGACGGGGGTCCAGGAGCTCAGCCCCTGGAAGCTCTCATGTTATATACGTCTAGCCCTTTTCCTTTTCATCATTATCAATTGTGCTTCTTTTGTTCAACTGTCCATTATAGTTACGAAAGCGGTCAGAGACCATTATTTAAACTTATGAATATTCATCACACCGTTATTTTTTCCGAAAGTGGTCTCTGGACACTTCCGGAGAAAAATAACGGTCTGATGAATATTCATAGTTAAACAATAAAGAACAATTCAACAAAGGAAAATTCTAGAAAAACCTCGGCCTCAGGTGGTACAAATGAAAGAAATAAACAATAGTGAAAGAACTCAATATAAAAGCTAATTGTTAACACAGATTGCCATCTACTTGTTAGCTTATCTGTCGATTACGATTCAGCCAACATAGTGATTGTAAGTTATGCAAATTTCTTCTTCACTATTTGTCAATGGCTTGCCTTTCATTTAATTTTCTTGGTTTTTTTTAAACACCTGAAAATAATACGCCTCAAGTCCACCATCTTGAATTTTCAGCAAAACTTTCATTAATTTAGTAGTTTTTGGTGCATTTTGAAAAAATAAACTATTTTTGTTCAAATTTTTGAGCACCCCGAGTAATTCTTTTACAATATATCTCTTATAATGCAAGTTAAATGCTTGTCTTCAACTTAGTTATACATTTTTGAACAAGTGATCTAGTTGTCTATGTACTCGAAACCCTGTGTTGTAATTCTGAAACCATTCTGAGGTACTTTGTAGACATTCAGCGATGGCATCTCAAAATCTACTCTAAATAGCTGATTGCGGTTTACACTAGTACAGAATAAGCAAAAATCATAGTGTTTGAGGTCAACTGTACAGGTCATGGTGCACAATACCACACTTAAAAATCTGGCATATTCACAGGGAAAGGCTTTTTTGATCTCAAGTCGGAATTTTGATTTGTGCATATAGAAGCTACAGAATCATATAAAAAGTACCGCCTTGACTTTGTAACGATGTCTCATGGACGCCAACGGTCAGAAACACCCTTTAAACACAAACAAATGAGCCTTGTGCACAAGTGATCTGAATTTTATAATATAACACAGATTTAATTATTTTAATCAGGTTGGTTCAAGAATTTGGTATGTCGAAAACAATATTACATGCATTACACTTAAAGATTTTAGATATATTATCCGTATAGTGTTCACTTATGTGCAGAGTTAGAAGAAGTGTTGCAGTTCAACGATGATATGTCCTCACAGCGAAGACTCCAAATGACAGAATGCAATAATATTCTGTCAAGGGTAACAAAATCATGGGAATCTTCTAATTCTTGAAGGTAATTTTGTCCATCAGACGACAGGGTTTTCCCTCGACAACACTAATAGTTGATGGGACATGTCCTTCTATGCTGTTGTTTTGTAGTCTCCATCGGGGGGCTAGGGGAAAACCAAGTGTAAATTCATAATTAAACATAAAGAACAATTCACCAAAGTAAAATTCTAGAAACTCCTCAGCCCTCAGTTGTTACAAATGAAAGAATAAACAATAGGAAAGAACTCAATATCAAAGCTAATTGTGAACACCGATTGCCATCTACTATTGTAGCTTAATCTGTCGATTACGCATTCAGCAACAGTGATTGTTAAGTTATGCAAATTCTTTTCTTTCTTCACTATTTGTCAATGGCTTTCCTTTCAATTTTAATTTTCTTGGTTGATTTTTTTAAACACCTGAAATAATACGCCTTCAAGTCCACCATTTGATTTTCAGCCAAACTTTCATTAATTTATATTTTTGTGCATTTTGAAAAAATAAACTATTGTTTTTTGTTCAATTTTTTGAGCACCCCGATTAAATTCTTTTACAATATAATCTCCTATAATGCAAGTTAAATGATTGTCTTCCTTAGTTATACATTTTTGAACAGTGACTAGTTTGTCTATGTCTCGAAACCCTTGTGTTGTAATTCTGAAACCATTCTGAGGTTAAACGGTTGTAGACATTCAGCTATGGCATCTCCTCAAATCTACTCGTAAATAGCTATTGCGGTTTACCCTAGTACAGAATAAGCAAAAATCATAGTGTTTGAGGTCCAACTGTACGTCATGGTGCACAATACCACCCTTAAAAATCTGGCATAATTCCACAGGGAAAGGCTTTTTTGATCTCAATCGGAATTTTGATTTGTGCATATAGGAATTACAGAATCATATAAAAGTACCGGCCCTTGACTTGTCACGATGTGCTGCAGGGCTCCAAGGTCAGAAACACCCTTTAAACACAAACAAATGAGCCTTGTGCACAATTGAGTCGTGATTTTATAATATAACAACAGATTTAATTATTTTAATCAAAGTTGGTTTCAAGAATTTGGTAGTGTCGAAAACATTTACATGCATTAGCCGTTAAAGATTTTAGTATATATTATCCGTATAGTGTTCACTTATGTGCATAGTTAGAAGAAGTTTTTGCAGTTCACGATGATATGTCCTCACAGCGAAGACTCCCAAATGACAACATGCAATAATCTGTCTGTTCCAAGGGTAACAAAATCATGGGAATCTTCCTTCATGATTCTTTGAAGGTATTTTGTCCATCAGACGACAGTTTTTCCCTCGACAACACTAATGTTGATGGGACATGTCCTTCTATTCTGTTGTGTTTGTCAGTCTCCATACGGGGGGCTAGGGCAAAACCATAGTGTAAATTCATAATTAATTATTAAAAGCATATTAATCGTCTGTTCCCACAAATAAGACTGGCACCTTTTCTTGAAAAATGAATAAAATGGGTCACTTAATTTCATGTCCGCCAATATCATGACTAGTGGATCCACTAGACTTCAGCAATATGGAGTTACAGATATTCAATCACCGGCCGGTATGCGGTGTAAGAAAAACACTTCAATTCCCTTTTCATTGGAATGCAGGCCGCATTGTTATATTGTCGCGCAGCTGAAGAGATTTCAGCTGTTACGCTCTCCCAATTTAGACTGAGTACTATTCAGGACAAAATACTTAACCTCATTCCAGAATAAATAATAGTAGCTTCTATAGTGCGTGTTCAATTAACTGTGGCCATATTTTTCAATCATTTGGTTAGAAAAGGAAGAAACATGAACAAACATCATGATAGAATGTTGCCTGGCAAGCTTTGACCTAACAACTTTGTAAAATCCGTAACTTATTGCTTAACTTTCATTTCTATTCCAATTTACCACCTACCTTAAACCCGCGTTTTCAGAAGAAATGTTAGTGTCAACGACCTAATTATAAATGTACACTGTTAGTTTATGGGGAGAGAGGACGGGGTATTTGTCGACTCAACAAGAGCTCAACCCGAATCGTGGAAGGTGTAACACCTGGCTATAACATGGCCCTACATACCGGCGCCCATTGTAAATGATCTTGATTCATTTTTAGCTGTAATTTCTATACATCCATTTGGTCTCTGATATTGGGAAAAATAATTGATGACATTGTCTATATTTTTAAGAAAATGTGGCCAGTTTTAAATATCGGGAACAGACAGTTATGTGTGATCGTAATAATTTTATTATGAACTTTTACACTTGGTTTTTTCCCTTTCATTAACCCCCAGGATGGGGGACTACAGAATTTGTTTTATACAGTGGCTATTTGGTCCACGTCCCATGGTCTATAATAATTCTGTCATCACCCATCCAAGTATCACCACCAAATGTCGCCTGTCAAATTAATGTCCATTTATATGGACACCAACTGGAATCATTTTTGATTCCACACTGAAGACTCTCTTGGCCTCAAAGAATACAGGCAAAAAAATACTTGCCATATGCCAGATCCTGTTTAAATATCAAATGATCCTGATACTATGTATTGCCCTGTCCCCATACTGAGATCCACAACCTGAAAAACTGGCTGGCCAATCTAGCCTCTCCAATCTCTTCCTTATCTAGGGATTCCCACTTGATTCCCCCTAATCTCTAATAATATCTTACAAAGCATCATCATGACATAACATAATCGTTCCCGTTCACTGACCAATTGGATTTCACATAAATTAACACCATCTGCATTGCATCACAACCTCACATTTATAACATCATGGGGAACCCCCAAATTTGGCAATCTGTTTTTGATCTCAATGCATAACAAGTTTCTAAATTTAACATGTTGGGGAATTCCATTCACCTCTCTAGTCACAGCTGTTTGAACGTCTCATTATTATGACAAAACCAGAATTAAACAAAAAAAATATCACGCAACACACTTTTGCAACTGATTCTGAATATTTGGTATCACTGGCTTTATTTGTTATGAAATTTCGTTGCCGGGCAAAGCTGATTTTTTCTTTAAATTAGTTTAACAACACGTCTCTCTCTGGCAGAATGGCATATCGAGGCGATATAACCTGCAAATCATGACCTTCAATGTAGGCCTATCTGCAGATGGCGTAACAGGCAAGTGGCAGGTTTCCCCAACCCCCCCCCCCACCCCCCCCCACCCCCACCCCCCCCCCCCGCCCCGACGACTTTGGCCGGGAAAATTGCAAAAACCATTCTAAATCAGCCCGTTTTTAGCCGCTGACCGGAAGAAGTGGCCTTTTGACCCCCTGAGGGGGAAAATTTCCCACGACGGGGAAATTTGCCCCCTCAGAATCGGGCAGGCCTTTTACGCCCAAGAGTCCCTCCTGGGATTTTTTTCAGAGTTTTTGCAGAGGAAATAGCTCTTGCATGTCTCTACTTATATCAGTTTCAGAAGTTGTGTCAGGCCACTGCTAAAAGTTGCTCTAAAAATAAAAGAGACGATTTGCATGGTGTCAAACAGCTGTGTATTAGTAAACAACAAGGTGCAGTGACCTCAACATAGCACGTAGGGAATTCCAATTTTCCTTTTTATATAAACAAAGTACTTTTCTTGTGAGAATTTTTCTCTAGTAGATATGAAATAAATAAAATAATAGTTTTAATCACAACATGGAGGCATATAACACCTTATACATTGATGTTCAAGCAAAACCACTTGCAGATTAATGTTAGCACATTTGTGCCAGTAACAAAAGCCAATATACGAATTTTGATTATTTTTTAAATGTTGAATTACTACTGTTGGTGTGTAAGTGCAAATTTACTCCATACTCAGATTCGAGAGGTCCTCTTTCAAGGATTTCCTCATCTTTTCAGAGGATTTCCTTTTGCCAAAATTACGGGGTTTTTATTTTTAAAGCCAGCCCCTATTTGCCTTTATATATACCCCCAATTTATGCTGTTTTCAGGTTTTTTGTCAGTGCTGTTCCGCTTTCCTCTTTTATTGGTCTGTGTCCTCTCACATCACCGATAGCTATATAGTTAAGAGTATGTCAGATTTTTTTTGCACCATGCTTATTCAAATTCTGATGATATACTTGTTGGAGTACAGTTGATTGACGCCCTAGCCAGGCCCGATGTATTCTATGCATGTCATAAGAGTTACTTAAAGGGCCCTGTGCGGCCTTGGAGTAAGACAGCCCGATTTACTCCCTGCATGTCGTAAGAGGCGAATAAAAAGGATAGGCTCGTCTAAGTGTTTACAACTGATGTGGTTAAATTCTCACATTTTTAGCAGAACTTTACTGATGTTCTGATGTTATTGTGCCTATAAAGCATATTCGTTTAAAAATTCCTATCTACTGAAGCCATGGTGATAGGGAGATTTTTTGACATATATTCTAGAGATAAGTTATTCCGTAAATTCATGAGAAACTATCGTGATCCGGATTTATATAGTAGTTACTGAAATTAAGCATCAGATCCAACGTTATATAAAAATTGCTAAATCACAATACTTCCCAAATAAGATCGGGAAGATATCGTAACCCTAAAAAACGCTGGAATCACCTGGAAAACTTGGTTAGCGACACAAAGAGTAATATTCCCTAAGGTTACTCTAAACATTAATGGCATATTTGGGGGGGTGGGGGATGCTAGAAACATTGCTACCCATTTTAATGATTTCTTCCCCAGTTGTCTGCTCCTTACTTCCACTTGTATCCCTTCCTCCTGGCCGAGTATTTTTGGTACTGACGTGTCAAATTCCAGAAAAATATACAATGACACAGGTGTCGATTCCGTGACCAGTTAGATTGAGTGAAGTTGATGAGGCTTTTCATTTACAAGGAACTTATAGATTGAATTTGGGCTAAGAGTACAGGACTATATATATGTCTGGCTAAATTTTTTAAGAGAATGGTGCCAGTATCTGAAGTTCCCCTTTAGCTCACTTTTGTTAATGGTTCACTAGTCCATACCAACATTGTTCCTTATGAGGGGTTAACACTTTAAAGTGACCAAGGTTTTTCCACTCCCGTTGTGCCCGTCCATGGGGACCGGCCCCTAAGAAACCACTTCCCGAGGCTTTTTTTGCAACGAATTTATAACCACATGTGAAGGATCATAAGACAACCCCAAATCGCAATAAAAATGAGATTTGTTATTTGGGTGCAAATTAGGCAAAACATTGTTTTCAAAAACACGGGCAAAAATTGGGCAAAAAGACCGGAAAATTCAATGAGCCTTGCGCTTACCTACAATCAAAAATTTGGAAAACTCTTTTATTTTGAAAAATATCTATTTTAGAAAACCCAAATAATTATATTTAATCACAAAACCAGCAGTTTTTAGGGAATCCTGTATTTTTACGGGTTTTGCAAAATACACGTCATTTTCCCATAGAGTTTGTACAGTAAGGTTTAGCAACGTCCATGATGAAATTGTTTGTATTTTTCAGCACATAAAGGGTTAATTTTTTTAATATTACTTATAATTGCTTACTTACATTTATGTGTGAACTTAGTAAATCGCAAAAAAAATTTGCTTTGGTTCGCGCGTTTCTTATTCTTATTTTTCAAGATATTTCTCAAATGACTTCCTTAGTGCCCAAGGGGGGGTTCCAATGGGACCCCACTAAGTACTCAATTACGCCTTGGCCGATTTGACTTATTTTGGTAGAAAGAGCGGCATTTAAAAGTCGGACAATTACAAACAAATTCGGCGCAAAAAATCCCACGCGTAACGTGGCCAGCGCGAAACAAATTTTGGGGGTCCCCCCTTGGTCACTTAAGTGTTAAACATGCTAAAGTTTGTTCCACTTTTAAGAAAAAACAACAAGCACAACCTTTTCTAAACAATTCTGGAAAAAGCTGTATACGTGCAATTAGAGAAACTAGCTTATCAGATAATGATATTTTAATACAACCGCAATCTGGTTTCCAGATCAAAACTTTCTACTGACACTTGCCTAATGCACTTAATGGATCAAATTAAAAACCAAAACATCTACGGGCTGATATACTGGCAATGATTAAGTTTAGACCCCAAAAGGCATTTGATACGGTGAACCATTTCCATCTTTGTGAAAATTAAGAGCTATGGGCATAGGGTCAGTTTTTATCTCGAAAAAATATTACATTCATTTACACTAAAGATTTTAGATATATACCCGTATAAGTGTTCACTTATGTGCAGATTTGAAGAAGTGTTCAGTTCAAACATGATATGTCCTCACGCGAAGACTCCAAATGACAGCTGCAATAATATTCTGTCAAGGGTAAACAAAATCATGGAATCTTCTGAATTCTTGAAGTAATTTTGTCCTCAGACGACAAGGGTTTTTCCCCTCGACAACACACTAATGTTGATGGGACTGTCCCTTCTATCTGTTGTTTTGTGTCTCCATCGGGGGGCAGGGAAAAACCAATTGTAATTCATAATTAATTATTAAAATCATATAATCGCTGTTCCTACAAATAAAACGGTCAACATTGTTCTTGAAAAAGAAGAAATGTCACTTCATTTCTTTCCCCAAGATCAGTGACTAGTGGATACCCATACCTTCAGCACAAATAATCGAGTTAAGATATTCAAAATCACCGGCCCGGTAAGCGGTGTAGAAAACACTTCAAATTCCCCTTTCATCTGGGGTGCAGGACCATTGTTATATTGTCGCGCAGCTTAATAGATTTCAGCTGTTAAGCTCTCCAAAGACTGAAGTACTTTTTCCAGACAAATACTAAACCTCATTCACAGATAAATAAATATTGAGCTTCTGTATTGCCGTGTTCAATAACTTGGCCATATTTTTTCAATCATTTTGTTAAAAAGAAGAAACATGAACAAACATCCATGAGAGAAATTTGACCTTGCAACTTTGACCTTTAACAACTTTGTGCAGACCCAAAATCCGTAACTTATTGCTTAACTTCATTTCTTTCAATTTACACTACCGCGTTTTCAGAAGAAAATTTAGTGTCAACGACCTATATTATACATGTCACTGGTTATTTATTGTGAGAGAGGACGGGGTATTTGCACTCAAACCCCGAATCGTGGAGGTGGTACCACCTGGCTATAACAATGGCCCTACATACCCGGGCCCATTGTAATATCTATCTTTACGCGCTGGTTGCTGAAGTCTATACATATCCATTGTCTCTGATATTGGGAAAAAGAAATTGAGGTGACATTTCATATTTTTAAGAAAAGGTGGCCATTTTCTTAAAAAATTGCGGGAACAGACGTTATGTGATCGTAATAATTATTTGATTTACACTTGGTTTTCCTTTACCCCCCAGATGGGGACTACAGAATTTGTATACAGTTGGCTATTTGGTCCACGTCCCAGGTCCTATAATATTCTCAGCACCATCCAAGTAATCTCCCACCTAATGTACGGTCTGTCAAATTACATGTCCCATTTTAGGAACACAAACTTGAATCATTTTTGATTCCAAACTGAAGCTTCTTGGCCTACAAAATGACAAGCAAAAAATAGCTTGCAACATATGCAGATCCTGTGGTAAACTCAATAATCTGATACTATGTATTGCCCTGTCCCCATACTGCGATCCACAACTAAAACTGGCGTCCACTAGCCTCTCCAATCTCTCCTTATCTAGGGATTTCCCAACTAGTTCCCCTATCTCTAATAAGACTCATTACATCATCATCATGACTAAACATAATCGTTCACTGACCAATGGATTCCCATAATTAACACCATCGGCATTGCATCACCTCACCTTTATAACATCATGGGACCCCCATTTTTGCAATCTGTTTTGAATCTCAATGCATAAACATTTTCCTAAATTTACATGTTTGGGACTTCCCATTCACCTCTCAGTCCAGCTGTTTTAAAGTCTCATTTATTATGACAAAACCAGATTAAAACAAAAAATATCAACGGCAACACACTTTTGACAACTGATTCGGAATATTTGTATCATATCACACTGGGCGTTATTTTATGAAATTTCGTTGCGGGCAAGATTATTTTTCTTTAAAATCTAGTTTAAAACCACGTCTCTCTATGGAGATGGCATATAGAGGGCGATATACACATGCAAATCATGACCTTTGGTAGGCCTTTAGCAGTGGCCGTAACAGGCAGTGGCAGTTTGCCCCCAACCCCCCCCCCCCCCCCGACACTTTGGCCGGGAAAAAATTGACAAAACCCATGCAAATCAGCCTTTTTAGAGCCCTCTGACCGGGAAAAGTGGGCCTTTTTGACCCCCTGGAGGGAAAATTTCCCAAGAACTGGGAAATTTGCCCCCTCAGAGCGGGCAGGCCGTTTACGCCCAAGATTCCCGCAATGGAATTTTTCAGATTTTTGCCAGAGGAAATAGCTCTGGCATGTCTCTACTTATTCAGTTGTCAGAATTGTTCACCACGCTTACAAGTGGCCTAAAATAACAGATACTATTTTGCAATGGGGGTCAAACAGCTGTTGTGTAAACAACAGGTGCATACCTCAACATAGCACTAGGGGGAATTCCAATTTTCCTTTTTTATATGTAACCAAGTACTCTTTCTTGTGAGAATCTTTTCTCTAGTAATATTGGAGAATAAAATAACAAGTAATAGTTTTAATCACAAAATGGAGGCTATATAACAACTTTAATACATTGATTTTTCAAGCAACCACTTGCAGATTAAATGTTTAGCACATTTGTGCCAGTAACAAAAAACCAATATTACGAATTTTGATGATTTTTTTAAATGTGTTGAAATTACTACTGTTGGTGTGTAAGTGCAAATTTACTCCATAGCTCAGGGATGCGAGAGGTCCTCTTTTCAGAGGATTTCCTCATCTTTTCAGAGGATTTCCTTTTGCCAAAATTTACGGGGTTTTATTTTTAGCCAGCCCATATTTGCCCTTTATACCCCAATTTTATGCTGTTTTCAGGTTTTTTTCAGTGCTTTTCCTCTTTTTTGGTCTGTGGCCTCTCACATCACCGATAGCTAATAATATTAAGAGTATGTCAGATTTTTTTTGCACCATGCTTATTCAATTCTGATGATATACTTGTGGAGTACAGTTGATTGACGCCCCTGCAGGCCCGATGTATTCTATGCATGTCATAAGAGGTGACTTAAAGGGCCCTGTGCGGCCTTGGAGTAAAGAACAGGCCCGATTTACTCCCTGCATGTCGTAAGAGGCGAATAAAAAGGATAGCTCGTCTAATGTTACAACATGATGTGGTTAATTCACATTTTAGCAGAATTTTTACTGATGTTCTTGATGTTATTGTGCCTATAAAGCATATTCGTGTTAAAAATTCTACTGAACCATGGATGAATAGGGAGATTTTTTGACAATATTATTACTAGAGATAAGTTATTCCGTAAATTCATGAGAAACTATCGTGATCCTGATTTATATAGTAGTTACTGAAAATTAAGGAATCAGATCCAACGTGATATAAAAATTGCTAAATCACAATACTTCCCAAATAAGATCGAGGAAGATAGCAGTAACCCTAAAAAACGCTGGAATCACCTTAAAAACTTGGTTATAACACAAAGAGTAATAATTCTCCTAATGTTACTCTAAACATTAATGGCATAATTTGTTTTGATGCTAGAAACATTGCTACCCATTTTAATGATTTCTTCCCCAATGTTGCTACTTCACTTGTATACTTCCTCCTGGTCTCAGTATTTTTGGTACTGACAGTGTCAAATTCAGAAAATATTACAATGACAAAGGTGTCGTTCCTGACCAGTTTAGATTGAGTGAAGTTGATGAGGATTTCATTTACAAGGAACTTATATATTGAATGCGGCTAAGAGTACAGGACTTGATAATATTCTGGCTAAATTTTTAAGAGATGGTGCCAGTATTCTGAAGTCCCCTTTAGCTCACGTTGTTAATTTATCTATCCATACCAACATTGTTCCTTATGAGGTTAACACTTAAGTGACCAAGGGGTTTTCACTCCCGTTGGTGCCCGTTCCATGGGACCCCCCTAAGGAAACCACTTTCCCGAGGGATTTTTTGCACGAAATTTATACCACATGTGAAGGATCATAAGACAACCCAAATCAGCAATAAAAAATGAGATTTGTTATTTTGGGTGCAACTTAGGGGCAAAACATTGTTTTCAAAACACGCAAAAATTGGGCAAAA
Organism: Ophioderma brevispina; assembly: GCA_023653785.1. NCBI lineage: Eukaryota > Metazoa > Echinodermata > Ophiuroidea > Amphilepidida > Ophiodermatidae > Ophioderma > Ophioderma brevispina. The sequence continues at coordinate 123,640 of JAMKCH010035734.1, forward strand.
AGACGGAAAATTCAAATGAGCCTTGCGCTTACATCAAAAATTTTGAAAACTTATTTTATGTTGATATCTATTTTAGAAGACCCAAATTACTTATATTTAACACAAAACCAGCAGTTTAGGGAATCCCTTATTTTACGGGTGTTCATTGCAAAATCACGTCATTTTCCCATAGAGTTTGTACAGTAACGGTTTTGCAACGTACATGATAATTTGTTTGTTTTCCAGCCAAAGGGTTATTTTTTAATGTTCTTATAATGTTTACTGTTTTACTTACATGTATGTGTGAACTTATATCAGCAAAAAAAATTTGTTTGGTTCCGTTCTTATTCTATTTTTAACAGATATTCTCAAATGACTTCCGTTAAGTGCCGCCAGGGGGGGTTCCCATGGGACCCCCACTAATTAACTCATTAACGCTTGGCCGAGTTTAATTTTTTGGTATGAAAGAAGCGCATTTAAAAGTCGGATACAATTACAAACAAATTCGGGGCAAAAATCCCACGCGTCAAGTGCCCGAGCGCGAAAACAAATTTTGGGGTCCCTAGTGACCCCCCACCTTGGTCTTACAGTGTTAAACATGCTAAAGTTGTTCCACTCTTTAATAAAAACAACCGCAAGCACCTTTTCTCAAATTCTGGAAAAAGCTGTATACGTGCAATTAGAGAAACTTATCAGATAATGATATTTTATACAACCGTCAATCTGGTTTCCTCCGATCAAACTTTTCTACTGACACTTGCCTAATGCACTTAATGGATCAAATTAAAACCAAAACATCTAAGGGTCTATATACTGGCATGATCATGAAATGACCTCCAAAAGCATTTGAATACGGTGAACCATTCCATCTTTGTGAAAATTAAGAGCTATGGGCCCATAGGGTTCAGTTTTTATCTCGTACTTATCCAATAGAAAACAACTTGTAAATATAAATGGTCTTTTGTTCTGATCCTTGGATGTTCAATGCGGAGTTACTCAGCGGCAGATCCTTTGGTCCATACTTTTGCTAGGTTATATCAATCGATTGCAAATTAGCATCCAGCCCCTGACTCTAATGCTGTCATTATATGCAGGTGACAGTGCCATACTGTTTTATCATAGTGACTTGCCTCTTATATATCAGGTTTTGGGGTCTGCTTGGAGTCTTGCAACAGGTGGTTAGTGGCTAATAAGCTGTCATCCTGTGCAAGACTGAGTGGGATACTTTGTGGTTTCAAACGCAGGTCAGTAAAATTGTAAGTTTAAAATTTATGCAATGGACATGTCCTTGAGGTTGTTGACTCAGTTAAGTATTCGTGTATTGATCTTACATGGTTGGTGATATATTGCAATTATAAAGTTGTTAAAAGTCCATAGCATGATCAAATTTCTATACAGAAAGGCAGGTGCTTTAAAATCTAGCCTGCCGCTCAGTTAATTTCTTTACAGACAAGGGCAATTGCTTAATCTAGATTGCCGCAACTTACTAGTCAGCCCTAATCAATGAATTGACTATGCCTACTTGACCTAGTTTCTTGTATTGTCAGTAAGAATCCAAATTTAAGCTTCAAACAACTCACAATAAAGTGGCTAGATTCATCACAAGTTATGCGCCCAGAAGGAATTGTCAATTGGTTACCTCAAACATTGAAAATAGGGCCTCCTAAATATCTTCGTCTCAGGCATGTTCATAAACTTTTTAACTCCGTGTGCTCCGTACCTTTTTGAAGCTTTTTTTAAGGCATTTGATTGATTAGATGGTTTAATGGTTGCTTTAATATGTATTTATTGTGTAATTTAAAATTGTTTCATTTCTAATGATTGACAACTGTTTTATATTTGCTGTCATTTTACACTTAGCCATTAAATGTTAAAACTTCTAGTCTGATTTTTTATTCCTGGCAAGTAAACGCATATTGTCGATGTACGAACACACTGGAGGGGATGTGTGATGGTCAAAACGAAAAAGCCGTATAACCAGCTAAATGATCAACTGTTCACAGAAGTAATCAGATGCTTTAAACCCAATTTACATGACCCCTTTAGTATCGAATATGTAAAGGCATCATACCAGAATCAATTGAATAGATGGCGTGAACACGGTCTGAGACATGCAACTCGCTTCTTGTTTGAGACAATCTTAGTCGTGTTCCACACGTGTAGGTATTACCGGTATTAACTAAGTCCGCTGGAATTAAAAAAAACAAATCCACTAATTCCCTCACGCCATTGTACCCCATTGTAATCGTCTTCACATGCGGTCGAAACATAAGTCACTTAAAATACCGGTGTAGAAGTAACCATGTCCGGCGTACTCATAGTCCGGGAACAATGGTGAACAATAGGGCCATCGATTCAGCTGCCTCTTTACGCAACATTAGTTTCACGCTGTATTCCGTTATCGTTCTATGGAGCCCCGGACTATGGCTCATACCGGACTATATCTGCTTTCACCACCGGACCTAAATTGATCGGTTTTATTGTTTGGATATAAATTTGCCGTGTGGACGCGCGTCGGGGTTTACTCTATCGGACCTAACTGGCTTAAGTCCGCCGATTTAATGCCGAAGAAGAGCAGGGTTAAGTCCGGTCGTAACTTTAATACGGTTGTTGTTAGAAGGAACCATTGTCGGCGCGCCGTTCTCATAGTCCGGGAACAATGGTGAACAATGGCAATCGATTACAGTTGACTCTTTACGGCAACATTAGTTTCACGCTTTATTCCGTGATCGTCTAGGGAGCCCCGGACTATGCTCCTACCGGACTATATCTGCTTTCACCCGGGACCTAAATTGATCGGTTTAGTGTTGATATAAATTTGCCGTGTGGACGCGCGTCGGGGTTAACTCTCTCGGACCTAACTTGGCTTAAGTCACGACGGCGATTAATGCCGAAGAAGCGCAGGGTTAAGTCCGGTCGTAACTTTAATACCGGTGTAGAAGTAACCAGTGTCCGGCGTACTAATAGTCAGGGAACAATGGTAAAACCAATAGGGCATAGTAAAGTTACGTGTGGACGCGTTACACTGGAAACTAAACGGTGGAATTTTCGTCTTTTCGAAGTTAGTAAAACACGGAAAGCAGTGTGTTAGTCGGGGTGGTTGGCCGAAGTGGGCGACTTGGCACCCTTGGAAAACAGATGGGGAGAGGAGACATTTTGAAGGAAAGGAGAGGAGAAAAAGGGGTTCAAGGGAAAAAGGAGGAAAAGAGTGTAAAGAAGAAGAGGAGAGCCCAGGGAGATTGGGTGTTGGTGAGGTTATTGATTTACAGCATGCAGAGGATGACACCCGTCCTCATTTTGCGACTCAAAGAAAATAAGGTCAGCCGGAAGAACGCGAGCGAGTACATTTAAACGTTTCCCCAAATCTACATTATTGTTTCAAAATCCTGGATACGCCATTGATTCGGGGGAGAAAATTAATCTTTGCCCATTCATTGCAAGGGAGACATCTACAGGTCCTTGCCCAAACTTGAATAATAAGGTCTAGTTACGCGTTAACGCCCCTGATGGAAAGCCAGCTTCGTCATTCTGGCATGTTTTCGAACACTGACTTATCATGAATTAAGTCCGTCTCGCACTATTGAAATATGTCTTTCGCCTTTTTTGGAAACAGACCAGGACTTTCCCCAGACGCCCATCTTTGGGTGGCGGGCAAGACATGAGGGTCCCCCGTACTGAGTCAATGCAAAATCAATGTAACTTGGTGAATTTCTTTGTATTTGTAAAGAAAAATCTTATATTTTATTAAAAATTGTGTGGTAGTAGCATCGACAAATTATGCACATTCATTGTGCTGCGTATAATTTCGCCAATTGGCGCGATATAGACCCCTGGAAAGCGGGATTACAATTACTGTGTAGCAAACTTGTAGTGGTAATTTTGTGCAGTTAATACAATTTATTGATGAGGGTTGAAACAATAAAATGTCTGCAAAAAGAAAAAATTTGTGTTATAATTATTGTGTGAATAATTTACAGGAATAAAGCTTACAATATAAGTGCATTTTACGTATTTATGGCAAACATAATCTTCAAGTTGCATGCAATTTCTTCAGCATTTTCACTTAGTAAATTTTTCAACCTCACCCTCCCCTCCCTCTTCCTCCCCTTTTCCCACCCCCTTCACCTCTCCCGCCCCTCCCCCTTCCCAACACTTATCTCTACCTCCCCCCCTTCACCTCCACTTCGCCTCCCGTCCCCCTCCCTCTCCCTTCCCCTCCCCTTCCCCTCTATTCATTTTCACTTCCCCCCTCCCCTCCCTCCTTCCTCTCCTCTTCTTCTCCTTCCCTTCCCTCCCATCCCCATCACCTACCCCTCCCCTTCCCCTTCTCCCTCCCTCCCTTCCCCTCTCTTCCTTTTTCCCTTCCCCTTCCCCCTTTCCCTTTCCTCTTCCTTTCCTTCTTTGTTATTTTTATTTATTTTATTCATATATAAGTTAAGTTGGAATTATTCCTTTATCCATTCATTAATCTTTCCTTCATGCATTAATTCAGCATGATATTTATATGCATTTATCTTATGTTTTATACTGCGCCTGCTACTTATTCACTGTATTTATATTATTTTTCATTCACATTTCCTCAGTTTTGTTGCATTGCATTTTCAGAAAGTTCTCCTTATTCAGTTAGTTCTGCGGTGATTTGTTGCTATTTTATGCCCGCTTGATTTCCCCATTCCCCTCCGCATTCCCCCTCCCCTTCACCTTCCCCCTCCCCATCGCCATTCCCTTCCCCTCTCCCCCTCCCAATTCCCCTTTCATCCCCTTCCCCATTCACCCCTTCCCTCGCCCTTCCCATGTCCCTCCCATTTCCCCCTCCCCTCCCTCCCCTCTCCTCCCTCCCCTCCCCTCCTCTCCCCGTTCCCCCTTCCCCATTGCCCCACTTGCTCCCTCCCTCCCTTCTCCCTCCCCTTCTCTTCCCGTCACAGTTCACCCTTGCCATTACTACGCATTTAAAATGGTCATGGTGTTTAGGTACCCTCCGGTGGCATGAGTAAAAGCATATTTCGATAACGTAAAGATGTTTTCACAATTTTCTTTCAATTTTAATTCATTATTCTAACCTTTGGGTGAAATTTATAATAACTCCCGAAGCCAGTTGCCATGGATCACATACGGTCAGCTAGTACCGGTATTAGCTTTTAACGGACTTAAAGTTATGTCGGATTTAAGCGCAATACCGTAAAATACGCGTCCACACGACCAAATTTAAGTCCGTTAGTTACAAAAAATACCACAGGATTTAAAATCCGATCAGGGCGCGTCACACGGCAACTTTCAGTCCGATTAATACCGAACCAGAGTTAATACCGGTGACTTAAGTCCGACCGTGTGACCGACTAAAGAAGGAGTTAAAGGTCATGAAAATCGAGGCCGGGTGAACCTCTTAATCTAGTAGGTTAGAGGCCACCGTAAATATTGTAGTTTCGTTTATGACTTGACCAAAACTTTGTACTTAGATATATGATTGGACAAATACTTCAAACATATCTTGAAAAGACGAAAAATAAACCAGCGTAAACGATGCTTAAACGTATTAGATTTTCTAATATTGCCTTATGACGAAAAATACTGAATGAAGGAACATGCTCAAGCAGTTTTTGATATAGAAAAATCACACTGGAAACACAACAACATATGTTGTAAATTGAAGTTCCTGATGTGGTTGTAAAAAATGGTGGCGGATTCTGATAGTGGAGATCCTCCCTCTTCCAGCAATTATGACAAATAAATTTTGGCGCGTAATAATTACTTATTCCATCATTTTCTGTTCGTACGTTGAATGCTTCAGTTTTGGTTCAGTTTGATGTTTGGAATTTATTCAGTGCATTTGCCTTTACATTTTTTCTCTTCGTGAGAAAAGGGACATTTTTTAATTATTGCTTACATCTACTCCACATCGTCCACATTAGAATTTCTAGTGAATTAGTGGGTAAAGCAGACAACACCCCTCAAAACGAATGGAATTGTCGACACGCCCCAAAAACTTTTAATGACTGACAGGAATAAAAATCCTACTATAGTAGTTTGATATAACAGTTTTATTAGGTTTACTTGGGCCCCAACGGAAACAAGCTACTTTTATGTGGCTTTCTTGGGTAACCCTAGGAATTCCATTCTTAGCATTATTCATAGCTAATATTGTCAATAATGTTCTACTTCCTGTAATTATTTTATCTTTTTATATGTATATCATGCTGTATGAATTCCAAATGGATCTGTAGCTCACAACTTGATAAAGTTTGCTTTGGAATTGTTCCACATCCCGCCTGACATGTGTGAGATGGTACACAGCTACTATAATGAGCTCTTTGTGAGAGTATGCACACAGAAGTGGACAACTGACTGGTTCATGTACCACATTGGTTTAATTCAAGGGTTCCCCTATCTGTCGTGCTCTTTCATGATCATGATCTTGGTTACCAACTACCAAAGATAATGTGTGGAAACCAAGTTGAAGGATCTCTTGGAAAAGATTGACAGTGAACAGGTGAACAGCATAGGAAAGCTGTGGATATACAAAAACCATATCATTAGTCAAATTAGTCAAATTTCATGGGAGTTCATCATCTACTGCTTCCCTCTGTGACAGACTCCTGAATAATATATTATTTTTCTGTATTATATTAATTAAATCATGTTAAATTTAATCATATAAATTATGAGTGAGGAGAACTGTAAAATGTTAATATGAAACTTGCAATGTGTTGTGCAATAAGCATGACTTATCTGATTGACCTAGTTCTAAATGGACTAGATTGAGAGAACTTCCTGAGTTAGACATGTTAGAAGATGTTTGCAGTCGGAGAACAATATGAGCATAGTGCCTTATCATCTTCATTCTAGGAACTGTACAGAGGTTCTTTGTTTACCTATAGGAGGCAAGATTGCACACCTGTTGAACAATAGACTGTGTAATTGCTATGTCAACACACTTCGAGCACAGGATGGGGATGTGGATGTGAACATGTTTCAGCGAACTGAAAAAAATGGTGAAATTTCGGGACAAATTCTGTTGCAATTCATTCTTCTTGGCCAGTTGACAAGATATTTCATCGAGTGTAGACCTCTCAAACAGAAGGTGGAGAACTTTGCATAACATTTGATTTTATAAAATGTTATTTTATATAATTCTAGAAAGTTGCTAGAATTGTCAGAGCTGCACAAAATTTGGTGCCTTTGGAAAAACAAAGGTTAACATTAGAATATCAGCAGGATTGTGTCTTTTACCAGTGACATTCACCTTTAATGCACTGAGTACCTGTGGACTATTGTTACGCCAAGCTGCAGTTATACTTCCAGTAGTTCTTCAAGTCTACGAGTTTACAAATTAATCGGCCGGTCTGGACCAAAAGGACTTTTGCGATTTCGCGAAACTAGTTGAACTGTACCAGCAAGAATTGTGTCGCCAAGATTTATATGTGGACCTGATTCTACAAGAGACTGGTGCGCACCCAACAAGAACTGTGAACTATTGTATGATTTATGCGATGGTGTGTGTTTAATTTGATTTTTAAGTGGGTAAGAAATATAATAATTTTGTGCATTGTTAATATTGATGTATTAAAATCATTACTTTGAATTTTATATCTTGGTCAAGTCAATCTTCTTACAAATAGTCATTGTGAAATTTGTTTTATGAACCACGAGAGGTTGCATTTCTGACCTTGAGTACGTCTCGTAACACCCTCTCATTTACCAAAAACATGTATGCTAGTTATGAAGTACCCCATTTTAAAATATGCAGTGGGCCCAGAAACCAGTTGTTTCGGGGGGGGGGCACATATATTTGCAGGGGGACAGCATATATTAAAATTTGTTAGTGAAATATAGGCCCATGTTGTTTTCACTGAAAAGTGGTGCATGCAGAAAATCACTTCTTCCACGGGGGGGGGGCAAGATTCCCCTGCCTCCCCAAAGTATAAGGGCACATGGTATCTAGTAAGGGAGAAAAGAATTCATGGAATGGGGTGAGAGAGCTGCTTGAAAGGAAATAAATCTGTTCATCAATAAACTTTGCAAAGGGGTAGCATAGCCAGCATGGCGTCGATTGAACCAAGACTGGGAAACGCATTGACCAGTTGAACAAGAAAGAAAGAAAGAAAGAACACAGAAATGCTCTGTCTACACTTGTAAAAAATGTGTCAGAGGAACAGATGTTGGTATCCCTGTACAGTAAGGCCCAACAAGGTAGATGGCTATGTTGGGAGACAGCAATGCAAATGGACATCAGGTGGAGCAAGCTCCTCTACTCCCAGTCACAAGAAATGCTGAAATTCTACCTAAGCACTATATAGGATACACTTCCTATAAACCAGCCAATCTGAAGACATGGAATAAACGTGCTCTTGGTCTTGGACTGTGTGCTCTGTGTTGGTATAACAACTGCACTATGATGCATTATATTCAACTGTTGCCAGTATTCATTGCGATCAGGGAGGTAAACTGGTACAATGCAGACATGACACCAGTCCTTCGCGAGATTGTCCCTCAGCTTGTGCCAGCCATCCTTTTGGTAGACCACACCATTAAAAAAGAGGAGGATGAACACTGAATCAAACTACGGGCATAGCCTTCAAGTCGAACAAGGGCACTCAATGGCAATGTTTCTCCTGGCTGGGAGAAACAGCGGGATGTATCGAAAAAGTAAAGACTGGACTGTGGTGGTGAATGAAGACAAACCGCCCCATTATATTACGGCCATATAAAGTCACCATATCACAGGCACCATATATTCTCCTTCAAAGAAGGTGTTGTCATTGAACTGACAGTACCAGCAGAAGAGAATATTGCACAAGCAATTCACTGAAAGAAAGGAAGCACAAGAAGATGGATGGGAGCTAATACTTCCCAGTAGAAGCGAGGTCAAGAGGATTCACTAACCAGACTCTGAGAACCTGTTTCAAATTCCTTGCACTGACAAACTTTACCCTACAGTTGATTGACAGGTCTAGTATTACAGAGCCCTGGCCACGCTATATATTGAAGTGGTTTGGAGGATGCACTTTCAGATCCAAATGTTTATGCTAGCTAATTGCTCCCTTGCAGTGTTTGGTACCAAGTACTATACCTTAAAAAAAATCTGTCAATGGGTAACCTTAGCAGCCACTGTAGCCCACACAGACTTGTAAGACTATTTTCACTATTACACCACATGGTCACACAATTTGACACTGGTGATCTACTACGTCTCACACAGTTCTAGTCAGAAATACTCTACTTTAAAAGATCCAACTTAGAAGCACGGGCACAGAGCATCTACTTTCCTTGTGTCCAAACACATCTAAGGAATCTGTCAACGTGTATATGCCCTACCCTCATGGCCTCTGATGATGTCAAAGAGGACTTGTACTGTCAACTACACTCTTTCATTAAATGATTCCAAAACTAGAAAGCCTTGGTCATATATTTTGGGACTTTAATGCACGTGTAGGTAGTGGCTACAAAGCATGACCCAACTGCATTGGTCATGGAGTGGGAAAATGCAACAGCAATGACCAACAATTACTTGAAACTTTGTTCCTGTGTGGCACCAATACATTCTTCAACACCACATCACAGAGTGTACTGCAGACACCCCATGGTCCAAATACTGACATATACCTCATTCTCACCAGATGGTCCCAGTTTATGAACTTCCTTGTGACCAGAAGCCATCACAGTGCAGATTGTGATATTGATCATTTGCTCATGTGCTCCAAGCTAAGGTTTCAACCAAAGAAGATCGATCACACCAAACAGGAGTGAAAGCCAAAGATCAATGTCAGCAAGAATCATCAACCAGACTTTTCAGCTAACTTTGAGGCACTCTTTTCCTCCACCTTCCAATAATGCTCACTGTATTTATTCAAAGTCAATACAAGTTTTGGCCAAAAATACTGGTTATGTTATTGATTGTAAATGTGCTGATGTAAAAAGTGTGACATCAGTGTTTACAATTACTTTGATAGACAAAATACTTTTTTCGGGGGGGGGGCAAAGCTGGTAGTGTTTCAATCACAAGCACAGGTCATAGTAATGGTGAAAATTAGAAGTCTTTGGCCAAAATGCTATTTTTCTGACAACATGACCGTATTAAGCCATCAATTAAGAGTGTGCTAAGTGGCACATATCAATATTGTAACATGAGAGCCAAAATTTTAAAATAGTTCATTATTTCTGTAGAAAATTTAACCCAGTAAATGGATGTGCCATTATGTGTGATCTGTGGCTGTGCCATCGTGTAATAGTAAAAACATTACTAGGAAATGAAATTTTCTCTCTGAATGGTCAAACAAAGTTGTAAAAACATTTTAAAAGCCAACAGTACAGGATTAAAGGGAATACTGGGACACATTCAGCTCTTGCAAGTTGCAGTCGATAAAAAAGTAGAAAGTAATGGCAGTGGATAAAAAAGTAGAAAGTAATGAGATGTTTTCAATTTTATCAACAAATTGTTCATCTGTGAAGAATGCCACTTGTTTTAATTATAACCTTTCAAAATTGTTTAGAATCAACCTCATAGTTTGAAAGATAAGATGACCCGATGGGATGGTATGTTTAATGTTATGACAACTCACAAGTTTTTTTTTTTTGTTTGTTGTTTTTTTGTCAAAGGGCCATAGCTCATTCCCAGAACCCCACGTTTTACCGGAAGTGGTCACAATTTTGGTATCTGTAGAAAGCTGCTAATTTTCTATGGTAAAGTGTATATGATGGCCAACTGAGGGATGTTTATTTTTAACTTCTTACAGTTCTTCCAGTGTTGAGTGAGGCACCATCAGTAGTAGACATACAACCAACATGGGTGACATTACAGTGGGATGCCTGGGATTCAAGTACTGATGTAGGTGATGAACCTGTTATTGCTTACAGGTTATATAACACGGACACATCAGAAAGAGTTCAGGAAGTTACTACACCGGCATCAACTGTGATCCAAACATTTGTCCAGCCACTGACTCCAAGTACAACCTACAGATTTTATGTAACAGCTGTAAGGCCAGGCCCAGGAGGAGAGGGTCCACCAAGTCCATTTGTAACAGTCAGTACCCTACCCATGCCCACTGTGCCTCAACCACCACCAGTGTCAACAACATTCACTGCAACTACATCTCAAGGTATAGTATTTTGTGTCTTCTGCTGCACACAGAATGGCACATAAGGATTACTTTGGTAGTATGTGTGTGTTTTGTGTGTGTGTGTGTGTGTATGTGTGTCTATCTGTATGTGTATCTGTGTGTGGCAAAAATGTTTACCGTGCAGTTCTTGTGGGTTCATACTCTTTCTACCATTGCCCAATTCACCTCATACTTGGTCAGAAGAACCACTGGCCTAAAACTCATATAGGATGTACACAGATTGATCTCTGATGACCCCGTGTGACTATTGACCCTATTTACAATCCGTGATGACAGATAACACATTCATTCCCGGAATGTTGTATTTTTATCCCAATATATGCGGATGAACAAAACAATTAAAATAGCTTAAATTCCATTCAGATCAACCTTAAACTGTAGAGTTCTTGTGTGAATCATTTTATATGACAGTAGTTACAAGTCCATGGGTGTATGGTCAAAGGTCATAGAGGGGAACAACTGTGAATGTTGGTCCAGGGAATCGACTTCGCTCATTCCAGCAGGAAGACCTGGAAGACTATAAACCGCCTCACGGGCAGAGTTTCCAAACCATCAAAATGTCCTGTGTCTGTCAACACAATCGCTGGTCGTTTCAAGGACATTGATAAGCATCACACGCACTCTGTTAAAAAGGAGATCACCAAACTTCGTCGATCCGCCAGGGTGGATGGGACACGTTCAATATCCTCAATAGATGAGCTCGCCTCTGTTATCAGCCAAGTAAAGAGTGGAAAGGCCCAGGGGCCTGATAACATACCAGTGGAGTTCCTGATGCACTGCTGTCCACAATGTCTTGAATGACTCCAGGAGTTCTACACATGTTGCCTTACCAACCAGTCCTTACCCAAGATCCTGGAGGAGGGCTACTATCGTCGCACTCCCCAAACCAAACAAGCCTGTTGACAACCCTAAGAACTACCGCCCAATATCACTACTGTGTGTTTCCTTCAAATTCCTTGAAAGGATGCTCCTGGCCCGGTTGGAGCCAGTCGTCGAACCCCATCTGCCTGACGAACAAGCAGGATTTCGCCGTGGCCGGAGCACTGTCCACCAGATTGTAAAACTCACAAATGATATTGAGGAAAGCTTTGAAAAGCGTCGTAAGGCAGACGTCATCTTGGTGGGCCTTACTGCAGCATATGACACCGTGTGGCACCAGGGCTTTGACACACAAGCTTCTCAGGACCATCCCGGTGTAAAGAAACTGAGTGTCCCCCATGAGAGAGTGTCCTAGCTACCATAGCAGCATGTACGGAATAAACCGTGACATTGTAGACGAGGCCATTTGGGTACAGTGCTGAAACAAATGATGCACACAGGACTCAATGGAGAATACAATAGACAGATGGATGGTAGGACATTCAGTCACACATACACTGTAGTTTATGACACCGGATCGTCACCTTGTACAATTCATAATGTAACATGCTTGCAAACCGTAGCTTTGTTCTAAAGACCAGTGATGGGCAGAGCATTCGTGTGCGTCGTATGAGGATCTGTAAAGGTATTAGGTATCATGGCCCTCCATATCCAGATGTATAACGAACTTTATAGTTGAAACTTACTTGCAGACCCATTCTCCCATTGAGGTTCAGAGACACTTTTCCACCAAGATGCCACGTTAGTTTGAAAATACCTCAGATTGTTAATTTTATTAACCATTATTGATTTTGTGCAGACTACTGCTAATCGTTTTTGAAACTCGCGGGTTTAAGATCTCAATTTACATTTCATGTACCATCATTTCCCAGGTACTCACACATATTCAAAACATTCATTCACATTCGAGGACAGCTGGAATAAATGGTACTTTCGGCATAACAAGGCATAACAATGTGTAGGAATGATGAATTTTTCGGTGGTTCTTCATTTTGTAATAAGCGCAGCAAGAACATGGGGCGTGTTTCGAGCAGGTTTAAAGCTCAATTAGTTTTTGGATAAAATAGTCACGGTCCTATTCTTTTTGACTCACCCCGTATGTATGTCTTTAGGTGTGTTTGTGTGTTGTGTTGTGTGTTGTGGTGTGTGTGTGTGTGTGTGTGTGTGTGTTTGTGTGGGTGGGTGGGGTGGGGTGTATGCTCTTGTAAGCAACCAGCAACCGGCCAATGAGAAAGCACCTTCTAGAACCACATACACAAAGGAAATGGGGATGTCCAAGGTTAAAATCATTATTTCCTTATTCTGCCGATAGTGAGTAATGCACTGTTCATTTTTCACTTTGTTTGATGTCCACGATTTGACAGTTTACATTCCGATTGGTGTTTTAAGTCTGGTTTGGTGTTAAGGTAGAGTTTACAAACTGTGTAACAAAATTGGAGTTAAAAATGTTGTCCACAAGAATTAATTTCTGGAGTCATATAAGTTTTTAAAAATGCAGCTTCTGTGAAGACCTATATATAAATGTGTATATCCGGATATACCCATAAATGATCGAACTTTATGACTGTTAAAGAGATATGAGTAAAAAGAATGGTCCCATTCAGTCTTTTGATTTCCTCCAGGTCTGGACTCAGTCGGCTGAACATGCCATCCTTTGGTTGTTATGCAAATTATTTTGTTGGGTGGCTGCTGACCCTGGCTTGGAGATTTACCATGTGACTGGTGGGCCACTCTTTAGTTGACTGTCACCCGGGCAGGTTTGTCTTCCGTTCTCCTATGTTATTTGCATGGTTTTTGTTGAAGTTTGATACAGGTATGATTATGTTATATTAAAATGTTTTGCTGAGACTCATAACTAGTTTGGTTTGGAGTTGATATCTTTTAAAGTCGTGCTTAAGGGTTAAAGTTGTAGACTGATGTTTGGTATTGTAAGCTATTTTCTTCCTGGAAGTAAGACCTGACTGTTTCTCAGGCAAAGTTTTATAAATCAACGTGAACTAAAATAAGGAAAACTGTTTCAGTATCATGTGCATTGTTGATGTCATTCTCAATTATTACTTCGTAAATAGTGACCGCTATGGCCGAACCATTAACTACTGAATGTCCCCCGGTTGGATATTTTCAAGAGTGTGTGTGTGTGGATGTGTGTGTGAGAGTGTGTGTGTAAGTATTATGTATGTGTGTATATATGTGTGCGTGTTAAAGTTTTGGTTAACCTTTTTGAAACTGCTTGTGCATGGACACCTTAACTCCAATTGCCACTGAACTTTGGTCATAGGTGCACCATAGAGATGTACATGTCATGGTTATAGTTAAAGGTCACATACCAAGGTCAAAAGTCATTAGAGGTCAGCTTGTGCAGAGAATGAAGGAAAGGTGGATTGTGAAAGCAGGTGACACTAGTGGTTTGAGAATCACCTTGTACATATTGTTACCCCAATGACTGAGATGAAAGAGTGAACTCCTGCACTCTCTTCCCAACTAATGTACACCTGCGGATTACAATTTATAACATCCCAGTGGTGGCAGTCATCATGGGGCAATACTAATCTGCAGCCAATGTGAATGTGTGATCCATTGACTTGGGACTCTTAAGCTACTCTAACACCTAACGGCATTAACATTCTCTTAAAGGTACTATCAGTGATCCATCCGAAAGAGTCAAAATATTGAAATTTGTAGAAATAGTTTTAAAGGTGAAGGATAAGTCTGTAAAAATCGAATAATTTTTTTTTAACTGAAAAATTACAGGAAGTTTAAAAATACAGCCTTTTCGTATAGATCTAAATCTCCATTCAATAATGTATTGTAGTAAGTGTCCGTATGGAAGTAATTAATAAAATATCCGATTTTGTCCTTATTAGGCTGCTTTTGAGCTTACCAATTACTAGTATATGGTATATTAGGATACTTATATTTGTTAGATATATGCAAAAATCTGATTTTGAAGATTTTTCAATTTTTTATTTTAAAATCACTGATAGTGCTTTAATGCCTGTAATAGTTTCCTTGTGTATGATATTTTGTGAGTGTTGTCAGTTTTGCATGAGTGTGCACACACTTTGCCTGCATTTTCACGCAATTTCCACTTACACGCTGTAATTTTCCGTGCTTTCCACATAATGCATTAAGTAAATCATGCATCATGCCTTATCGCATTTCCACCTTCACCCACCACTACTTTACCTGTTAAAAAGATATGGACCCTGTTACAGGCCCCAATAATTTAATTGTAACAATTTATTTCACTTTTGCAGCTAACAGTGAGTTATAAATTAGCACATAAAATATTATAAATTAATCTAAGTAACATAATATAAAAGTATACCTGGTTTGTGTGCATGTCCGGTGTGTGTGTGGAACAAATAGAAGAATTTAGAAGGTTCTGGAAATTGCTTGAAGCAAAGTAGGTTGACTGGAATATGTAGCACTGGACTATAGATGGTGCACTTCTGCATGTACAGGCTGTCCCAAAACAATTTTAACACTCGGAACACAGGCATGTTGTAAATAACTAATTAACGCATGGGTCTCTGTTTGATATGTCTTAAAGCTAACTAAATAAGCTTTTATTTGCCGTTTATTTCATTTCAATGCGATATGTAGAAGAACAGAATATGCTTCGTCAAAAAGGAGAGTACAAATTCAGATTGGTTTGATTTGCAGTGATTACATTTGTAAGATTGTGTGAAATATGATTTTCTAACATACTCAAAAATTGGGTTATTGATTGTGTTATTGATTGGTAATTGAAGCTATTGAAGATATTGATAATCCATTTTGAACTTCTTTATTGTCATAAAGTGTGATCATTGTCTTTATGATCAGCAATACTATGTATTTTTCAAATATTAATCAGTTCACTTTCATTAGCAGAGTTAGTAGCCCTATCAAATCGCTCAAAATTACCATGAATGTTAAACCAAACCAAATTAAACCAAACAATCAGACGCCTCTTTATTGGATTCCCAAGAAAATCTATGATTCTAGAGGCAGAATAAACAACAAAAACACGAAAGTAAACCAAACAACTAAATACTTTGTACTTTCAGTTTATGCCTAGAGCCATTTGAAAAAGCCATATGAGAATGATTATGAAAGCTTGGTACAGGGTAATATCTCTTCCAAATAAACAAACAACAGACAACTCTAATGGGATATACTACCATGTAATTGAAGATTTAGAACCTTCTACCCTCTACGAATTCCGTGTTTCTGAGGTAACAAACTGACGAAGTGACGAGGAATTTTCAGAACGTTGGAAATCTTTACAAAGTGTGCTTTCAGGTAATATAGTTAAGGGTTCTAAATAGAATCCCATTCTAGAAGTTTTTGGAGAAGGTGGTTTGAAGATGGTTTTCGAGAGGTTGGAGGGTGCTGAATCCGAATTTTGGGGCCCAAGCTCTGGGAAATGTGGGGAACTTTGTAAAATAAGGGGTTAAAATTAGTACAGGGTGGTCAATTTGAAGATCAATTCAAAACGGGTTTTAATTGCCCAATGTATTTGTCTCATTATAAGGATTAAAAATGTATGGTTGGCCTAGGTTTGACCTTTATTTAAACAGGTACGCCCTTTTAGGTTCAAGGTCATCCTGGTAAACCTTACCCAGTGCTCCGATTTTGTTGAAACTGTGTCAAAATTGTTCGTCTTTTGCTTATGGTTACAATGTTTTGGCATTTGGTTTCGTAATTAGTGTTCGACCAATAACAAGGGTCTACATACTATATAGGGTCACTAAAACTTGGACCTCAAATTGTAATTGTCTACAGAGCTGTCACCCAAAGAATTAAAAACACATTTTCTGCTTCAGTATGACAGAGCAATAATTTGACAACCATTTCACAAAATTCTGAGCTTTGGATATTTTTTGTTGGCCCAGGATGACCTTGAACCTTTCAGGGCTGTAGCCGCTTCTGATTTAAAGCACCCTCCAAACTATAGAAAAACGTCAAACCTTCTTCCACAAACTCGAGAAATGGATCTCCTTTTAACCCTACAAATGCATTTTTTTTGCACACACAACAACTACTGAAACTATGGGTGAAAGTCTACAAAAAATGTCAATGGTGAAAGCCTACAAATTGTTAATGTAACTATATT
The DNA here is from genome assembly GCA_023653785.1 of Ophioderma brevispina. Taxonomy (NCBI): domain Eukaryota; kingdom Metazoa; phylum Echinodermata; class Ophiuroidea; order Amphilepidida; family Ophiodermatidae; genus Ophioderma; species Ophioderma brevispina. The sequence continues at coordinate 140,716 of JAMKCH010035734.1, forward strand.
GTATTTCAGGGTCCGAGAGTGCTCGAACTAATTATATTTGTGTCCAATCTCAGACAATAAACGAGCACACAGAACAAGCAAGGTTTACTACAGTCAGGGTTCCAGCTTTTATTCACAGGGGCCAGGTCAGAGTTATTGACTGGCGATCACTCATTTGTTGAAAAGTAAACATAGCTGTGCCTACATGCTTTAAATAACAACGTAACACTAAATTATCTGATGTTTCACTGATGAGCAGTTGTTTTCTGTGAATATCCTACAACTACAACTGCCCTACGAACTCTCCCAACCCATCAATAAGCAAAATCATTGTGGTGTATAATTAATCAATCATTACAACAGCATTATTGTTTCTACCATCAAAACAACAAGTTTTATTTTCCCAAGATGACGTGATGGGTGATGTAAGCAAGTGTCCGCCTCTAGAACACAGACATAATTGAACAATCCCTTTTTAGAGTGGGAATGCTACATTAAGGTTCCTGCAGAGCATGAAAGCTCCAATTGGTGGCTATCCTAGGTCTGTGATGTCAAGGAACACAAAGTACATCTAAATTTGCGGATTGTTTTCCTCAAGGCAGCCCTTGAATGTAAAAGTGACCACCATTTCCAATACGTACTTGCGCCCAAGCTCTGGACTTCTCACAGCATTAAAAGCTCCAATTGGTAGCATACTTATTTGGTTGGTGTCAGGAACGCATATATTATACTCCAGAAAGTCGCGATTGTTTCCGTTCATACAGCCATCTTGAATTCCAAAATGGCTGCCGTTTTTTCTTAAAAAAACATAATTTGCCATATCTGGATTTGACAACATAGAAGCTCCAATTGTGGCCCTACCCATGGCTGTAGAGTAAGGCAAACAGCCAAACGCATGCACGCATATATATATAGTATATAATATATATATATTAAGAACTTGGATAGACGTGAGACGTTCAAGTTACATTTTCTTTATTGTGCCAACTTCTAGATCGCCCTCCGGGCTTCATCAGTGGCTGTACAGATAGAATAAAAGCGAAAGAGAATATAATAATAAATAGGACGTATGACACAGACCAATAATTGCAATCAGCTTAATAATAATAAATATAATCATCGCAACACGCAACCATTAATATGATAATGGATTGCATGATATACAGTGACGCAGAAAGAGTGATCATAATTCCACCTCTTATTTGGGTATTGTATAGAGGGCTGCACATACAAACGCAATAGGCTCTTGCCAATTAATTGCGTCGTTATATAATATGATAAGGGGGTTGATTATTGATGTGAGTATGTATGGCCCACACCATGAGTTAAGGAATTAAAATAACACATGAACTCTCACCAAAGTGGTACAAAAAGGACGCAGGCCCAGAAGGCTTGATGTCAAGGTCGGTGGTAATCGTTCAAAGGATACCGTAACCAAGGGAAGAGGGCGTAAGCAACAACCCACCGCAGGGGTTTATGGGTGCAAAAGGAAAGACTGTTGCGAAAGAGGGCGCAGTGATAAATTAAGCGTTACGAATGGAAACTATGGATGCAGATGGTAGCGGAACGGATACTCCTTATAAGGCCTATGGTGTGACTTGATACCATTTTGGGTTTTAAGGTACGTATTTTCGCTATCCAAAAGATTCGCGTTTCCTGATGATATGTTCTGTGCGTTTATGGATGTTTCGATTCCAATGAGAGAGATATCTGTTACTGAGTGACCGGTACATAAAGTGACGACGATGTGGCGTTTTTTTCCTGTTTTATGGATTAATTCGACTGGTATTGTTGAAATCTAGTGTAAAGAACTAGTCGTTTTGCCGACGTATTGCATGTGGCATTTCTTGCAAGTAATAAGATAAACGGGACCCAGGGGGTTTTTACAGTGAATTTGAGTGTTATGGGATATTTTCCCCTGTCGATGAACTGGCTTAATTTTTTGGATGCAGTGATGAAAGGGACAAACTGAACAATTGAGGTACATTGGCCAGCCAGTACTGGTGGCATTTTCGATGTTGCTTGATCTGTCTTTGACAGTGAGGTCGCGTAAAGTTGCGTGGTCCTACGAATGCGGGCATGGTAGTGAAGGGAATACTTTGGGATAAGTAATTCATCCTTCATAATTATATTCATATGTTGGCGGATGATACGGTGAATGTGGTTTGAATGCTGGATTGTAATGTAACGACCACTGGACCCCTGTTGTTCCGTTTTCTTTTGTTTTTGTTTGTAGGGTAGGAGTGAATTTTTTTTCAACATTTTTTTAGCTTTAAGTCGAGGTGTTTGTCATTATGTTGTTTTTATAGAGTTACGTTTGAGTAGATTCATTTTAGGTTGGTGTGTGTAGTTCTTCATCCTCTGTTTGGGAACATATGCGACATTCTTTAAGCTTGGCTATATGGGGATGGGTGCCCTTGAAAAGTGTGAGGGGGGGTGCAAGAGAGGGGAGGAATGGTAAGTGTGTTTTTGTCGGTTGCTACTGTACAGGGAAGTCCTCAATGCGAGTGTTCTGAATTTTGGTGAGTGTGTCGAAAAGGGGACTTGTTTTGTAGGAAACTTCAAAAGTGAAATTGATGGTTGGATGAGAATGGTTCCTAAAGATTGGCAAGTCATTCGAGAGATGTTAGCCATGGTCCAACGGAATGGATGTCGTCATAATTTTTCCAGAACCATCGATGGGTTTGTGAATAGGCTTTGGAACGAGTTCGCCCCCCCAGATGTCCCATGAAAAGATTGGCCACTGAGGGCGCTGCACGGTCCCATCCGAAATAATCAAGAATTTGTTGAGAATAATATATTGTCAAATTCAAAGGAGTTAGGTAAGCATAGTTCAATTAGACGGAAGATGGTCAGTGGGTGGGTGTTTGTGGTGTCTGGTGTTAGATTCTTTTGGCAGGCAGAAGGCCATCATGGTTATTATATGGTATGAGGGCGCTGACATCAGCGAGACAAGAAGGGTGGGGCTGGAAGGGGGGCGTTGCTTGGTTTAGTGTGTTGATGTTTTGATAAAGTGTTTATGTCCTTGTAATATGAAGGGGAGGGGACTCAAAAAGAGTGGCGTAAGTGATGGTCGATGAAGCGAGATATTTGGGGCCGTGGGGCATGCGCAACCAAAACAATTGGGCGACCGGGGTTTGACACTTTATGAACTTTAGGCACCATGTAACCAACGGACATTTACATTTTTTGCCTCGGGTGTATGGGGCCGAGATGGTTTTAGTTCCGCTATGGTCCGAGCCCATAAAGAGTTTGTTTGGCGATTTTTGTTTGTTTAGTAGAAGGTGGGTCACATCGTATTTTTTGTACGCATGTGTGTCGCGAGTTTTTGTCGGATGCCCTCTTCGATGTACGCCTGTTTTGTTCCAAATGACCTGACCGTGAGCCTTTGTCGGCAGGTTTGATAATAATATCTCTATATTTATATATTATATATATATATAATATTTTTCTTCACCCATATCGATCTGGACAAAAGAGCTCAATTGCTTCCACTTGGTTGCAATATCTGTGTTATGCATGCCCAATGAATACAAATAGAGCATCCACATAAAGTTTGCAGATTGTTTCAATTGGAGATGACCTCGTGAATTCAAAATGACTGCCATTTTTGACATAAGTTTGAAAATATCTTGACCTTCGAGTAACCGGAAAACACCAGTGGTGGCAATACCCATGTTTTGATGCCATAAAATGCAACCCATGCCATCCAGAAATAATGGTTATGCTCACAATATTGTAATTGCAAACATATTCTTGACTTCAAACAATGGAAAAAATCTCTAACATGGTGAATTAGTAATGTTTTTTTGGGATGTGAAAATGCTGCCATTGTATTCCTTTGTAGATACGTAGACAAATGGAAAGGCACTAAACTTAAATTAGAATGCAGATTCTAGTAGTGGTAAATAAATCTAGAAGGTTATTTTTTGACTTCAACCTACAAATATTTCGCTCACCTGGAACGTTTTCACTAGTCAACAGACGATGACTGTATGTACTCCCCTGTCCACGTGTAGGAATAACCTCGTCTAGTATGACGTCATAAAACTCAAGAATTACGTCATAGGATGCTCATATGTAAGGCCAATTATCCAAATAGGATCAATCCCAGTCCTTTTTATGAGCAAAGGCCACCATATCGATTGGGAAAAAAGTGTTGGACCGGGAGCCTAAAGAAATTTTCATGAAAATTCTTGAGGCATACACATAAGAACAAAAACCCAAGGTGCCATATGAGTTCAATTAAACAACGAAACCTCTCCGCTTCTAAATGCGACACAGTTGACTGTGCATGCATAATCGAGACCGAGGTTACCTGAAGAAGGGGTACTGTGAATTTGTGCGTGATTCAATCGCACCGTGTTCAACCATAATTGATAAAGAAAGCCCAAGAAAAATATGTTTTTTGAACAGAATGAAGGGGTTCAGGTTCAGTGGTAACGCTGGTCATCAGCAAGAAACGTAGTAACATCGAAACTGATGCTTAGGCCGGGATGAGACGGCCTTGAATAAGACAATTAACTTCATTTCTAAGAATCCTTTTGATGTTTTTGGTATAATTTTTAAACATGGATGCTGAATGACAGTTTATTGGTTGTAGATTGTCCCAACAGGATCTCTATGTCGAGGAGTGATAAGAAGGATCCCTTAAATTGTAATCATAAAAAATCGAGAATTGTTGGATCCTGTCGCAGTCGTTGACGGTGTACTAGGGTTGGGCAAAGTATGAACTTTTTCAACAAATCTTTTGTAAAACGAGCATATTCTATATCTAAGGCCATTTTGGCTTCCTGAAATGAATCAGGCAAGAGCTTTTTTTTTTAGGTTGGTTCTGTGGAGTTTTAAGTTTTGTACCTGAAGTCTACAGGGCTTTTCTGCTAACTTTTGGGAAAAAAAAACAACATGATCTTCATCCTGTATTTTTGTTAAAAACTCACTAATAGGTGCTTTATAGAGTTTGGCAAATAATTGTCAAAGACAAAAATAGCATTTATTCTCAATGGCAGAAAATATATTTTTTCCAAACTTCTCTTCAATTGGGGGCAAGGCAATGCACAGAACCACCAAAACAAGACCACTAGTTTTTGTGATGATTGAAAATGAAAAGGAGGTCTATTGTTGTAATCAAGGCCTTTGGCCACCAGTTCCATAACCTTGCTAATACCTGTGAAGATACTAGAGTGTTTTCACACCATCATGTGCATGTGTGTGTACTATTATTAACATACAGCCTGTTTAAAAAATGGTACAGATCAAAAACCGATTTTTTTCAATATTATATCTCAACAAAGTAAGTCGTTTTGTACATCATAATTAGAAAGAAAGATTAGGCTTTCCGGGATTTTTGTTTCATCTCATTTGCTTTGTTTCAATCGAGAGATAACTGCAGTTTACTGAAAACACAAAAATCGAGTTGTGCCACATTCTGGTTTAGTGAAAACGGTGACAGAATTAGTTCCACATACGTGATTCACATTTGGACAAAGGGATAAAAACCTCATAAAGAAACTCAACTCTAAAAGATTACGAAAAACAGTTACGCAATGGTGGAAGTTTATGATTAGTAATTCTGGCTTTAAGCGAAGTGAATAAATTTCGCATACTTTGTTTGTTAGAAGAAAACCATTAGCGGTACAGCAACCTGGAGGAGAGAGTTTATATGGTCGTGAATATCATGACACGCAAGTTGATACCAACACATTGATACTTTGCTGTCCAAATTAATTTTTATTGACTTTAAAGTTCGGTACATGCACAAAGATAGGTGCAATATTTTCTGAAAATAAACCATTTCTTTTGGATTGGGAGTGTTATTTTTGGTTGCAATTAACCTCCTTCTGGCTTGATTTTTAACAGATACCAATAGTGGTAATAAATCAAAGCTCCATTTCATGACGTACAATAAATATTTGTAGTGTTTATTATTTATGAAAAGAAGAGATCATTGACTGATAGTGTTGACATTAAAACTTTGGTCGATAAAACTAGACTGCCTTGTTTACTTAATCTGTCTCTTGTTTCTTTGTCCAGTTTGCAATCTTTTGTGAGCTTCAAGACAGCATAGTATACTAAGATGTAAGGCCAATTATCCCAAATAGGATCAAGTCCAGTCCTTTTTAAGGAGCAAAGGCCACCATATCGATTGGGAAAAAAGTGTTGGACCGGGAGCCTAAAGAATTTTCCATGAAAATTCTTGAAGCAATACACATAAGAACAAAAACCCAAGGTGCCATATGCTTTCATTAACAACGAAACCTGTCTCCGCTTCTTAGGCGACACAGTTGACTGTGATGCATATCGCGACCATGTTCACCTGAATAGAAGGGGTACTGGGAAGTTTGTGCGTAGGATTCAATCGCCCGTGTTCAATATTGATAAAGAAAAGCCCAAGAAAAATAATTTTGTTGAACAGAATGAAAGTGGGTTCAGGTTCAGGTGGTAACGCTGGTCATAAGCAAAGAAACTGTAGTAAAATCGAAAACTGATGCTTAGGCCGGGATGAGACGGCCTTTAATAAGACAATTAACTTCATTTCTAAGAATCCTTTTGATGTTTTGTATAATTTTAACATGGATGTTGATGATCAGTTATTGGTTGTAGATTGTCCCAACAGGATCTCTATGTCGAGGAGTGATAAGAAGGATCCCTTAAATTGTAATCATAAAAATCAGAATTGTTTGGGATCTGTCGAAGTCGTTGACGGTGTTACTAGGGGTGGGCAAGTATGAACTTTTTCACAAATCTTTTGTAAAACGAGCATATTCTATGGCCATTTTGGCTCCTGAAAATGAATCAGGCAAGCTTTTTTTTTTTAGGTTGGTTCTGTGGAGTTTAAGTTTTGTACATGAAGTCTATGGGGCTTTTCTGCTACTTTTGGAAAAACAAAAAACAAACATGATCTTCATCCTGGGATTTTGTTAAAAACTCACTAATAGGTGCTTTATAGAGTTTGGCAAATAATTGTCAAAGACAAAAATAGCAAATTTATTCTCAATGGCAGAAAATATATTTTTTCCAAAATTCTCTTCAATTGGGGCAAGGCAATGCACAGAACAACCAAAACAAGACCACTAGTTTGTGAGTGAGTGAAAATTGAAGGAGTCTATTGTTGTAAGGTCAAGCCTTTGCAACCAGTTACATAACTTGCTAATACCTGTGAATAGTACTAGAGTGTTTTCACACCAGCATGTGCATGTGTGGTACTATTATTAACATACAGCCTGTCTAAAAAAATGGTACAATCAAAAACCGATTTTTTTTTCAATATTATATCTCAACATAAGTAAGTCGTTTTGTACATCATATTAGAGAGAAAAGATTAGGCTTTCCGGGATTTTTTGTTTCATCTCATTTGCTTGTTTCAATCGAGAGATAACTGCAGTTTACTGCGGAACACAAAAATCGAATTTGTGCCACATTCTGGTTGAGTGAAAACGGTGACAGAATTAGTTACACATACGTTATTCACATTTGGACAAAGGGATAAACCTCATAAAGAAACTCTAAAAGATACGAAAACAGTTACGCAATGGTGGAAGTTATGATTAGTAAGTTCTGGCTTTAAGAGAAAGTGAATAATATTCGACATACTATTGTTTGTTAGAAGAAAACCATGAGCGTACAGCAACCTGGAGGAGAGAGTTTTTATGGTCTTGAAGTATCATGAAACGCAAGTTGATACCAACACATTGATACTTTGCTTCCAAATTAATTTTTTATTGACTTTAACAATTCGTAAATGCACAAAGATAGTGCAATATTTTTAAACCATTTCTTTGGATTTGGAGTGTTTATTTTGGTTGCAATTACATTCCTTCTGGCATGATTTTAACAGATACCAATATGGTAATAAATTCAAAGCTCCATTTCATTGACGTACAATAAATATTTGTATTGTTTATTATTTATGAAAAGAAGATATCATTGAACTGATTATGTTGACTATTAAACTTGTGTCGATAAAACTAGACTGCCTTTGTTTACTTTAATCTGTGTCTTGTTTCTTTTGTCAAGTTGCAATCTTTTGTGAGCTTCAAGACAGCATAGTATAACTGCACGAAAGTATAAAAGTGGCACAATGATCGATTTTGGTGCATCGCAGTAAATTAACTATATCTCTGGATTGACAAAAGCAAATAAGATGAAACAAACATCATTGGAAAGCCTGGTCTTTGTTCTTAATATTATGCCAAGCTAGAATGACTTATATTGAAATTTCAGGTTTAACCATTTTTTTCTGATTGTACCACTTTTTTGAGACAGGCTGTATAGTAGCAGGCAACTCATTGTGTGTAAAGAGGTGTATTTCTGTTTCTATAAATCATTTAAACCAGAATGTGAAAGTTGTAGCTGTGCTAATGAGTGACTACACGCCCTCTGCAAGGTAAAGGCATTTTTTCTTTATTCTAGACAATCATGAACTTGGTAATTTTTGAAACCTATGGTTTTACAAAGGGAAGCAATATACCTAGCACATGTGCATGTTACATAGTTGTAATTAGTTTGTGTGCGGCAAATATTGGCAAATAACTAATTTAACCTCAAATCCCGTTGACTTTATGTAAAAAACTTAAAATCCATGAAACCAACCCAAAACTTTATCTTCAGTGAAAAAGCTTGCTAGATTCTTTTTCAGGAGCCAAATGGCCATAGAATCCACACGATTCACACCCACCCCTAGTGTTACTAATCATTCTCATGATAGGCCTATGTGTAATGAACCCAACACATATAAAACATCTCAAGATTCAAGATTATTAAAGGCCTAAAGATTGCGCATTTGAATTTTTGCAAAGTTTATTTCCCAAAATGGAGGCATTTGCGTATAACTGTTAACTATCATGATATTGATATTCACTTGTCAGTGAAAGTTGGCTTCATGAAGGCATTGACGACTCAGATATTCCATATCCCTCTACAAACCTCTCTATTCGGGTGTTTCCATAAGGTGAACACCCTTTTCTGACATATACTTTTCTAAACACCCCCTATGAATTCAGAAACCTTACCGGAATAAACCACATAACCGTGTGGTTTATTCCGTAAATTACGTTAAGGTATCCGAATTCATAGGTGTCAGAAAGTTATTCAGAAAGGGTGTCACCTTATGGAAACACCCCTCTTATTCGTAGAGACCGTGTTTGCACTGATACCATGGCGGTGTCGCATGCTTTATTTCGAATAATATTTCGTTTCATATTTTGGATTCTATTAAAGAGACATGAGGAGATTTTTCCAGAAAGAAGCGCCCAAATTTTTTCTCGTATACAGATGTGGAATGCTTACCATGTATTAGACACACCTGAAGTGGAAAAAAAAAATAAAAAATAGCCAAAAATAAATAATACGGTGTCCTTTTAATGTATAATATGATTTAGTAGTGTTCTGTCGTGCATAACAGAAAGTCAAACATGGTTTTCTATGGGGACCGATTACGATAGCAGCACGTTCAAGCAAAGGTTTGCGATTTTCTTTTGCAACTGTTTGTCCAATAAACCTCCAAACATTCTCGGTAGGTGGTACAACCGATCCAGTGAATTTTGAGAGAAATTCATATCCGAAAATCTCCTCCTGTCCCCTTAATGCCGATATTGAATCGTGCTGGAATTGAAATTAACATAAAGCAGAGCAAGTCAATCAATCTTTGGGTAGTGGTTTATTTTCCAAAGAAATTCTGAGTATATTGCATTCTTAAGTATGTTTTTAAACCAGATTATGTTGGTAATCACGAACTTCTCATCGTGGGTGATTTAATCTTAAAGTGTTGGATAAAGAGGAGGAGCGTTGGACCCAGGTCAAACAATCAATCATTTACCCCTCACTACAGCAAATGTTTGACCATGTTGAATGTATGCCATATTGTCCATCGTATCATAAGGACTTCCAAAAAAATGTATAGTTTGTGCCATCTATGACCATTGGTTTGGGAGTTATAGGTCAAAATGCCTAAATGGTAAAAAAGGACATCTTCCTATTTGCTCAGTGGTCAAAATCAGAAGTTGCTCCACTTTTGGTACAATTGAAGGAAGTTGTTCATCTAGCTTAATGTGTCAAAATAAGGAATAGTTTGTACCATATGCATGCATAGTTACCATGTTATGGGCCAAAATAGGTCAGAGGGGGGGCAACATAATCCAATTGGTTGTTGACCTTCTTTGACCCTTATCTCCGTAAGTAAGCATTTAACATAATACAAACTATACCTTTTTTATGAGTCCTCTTACTTCAGGCAATCATTGCAAGTCTTAAAAATCTAATCAGATTAACTTTTAATGTTGACCCTGTACAAAATTTAAGATTGCCCCTTTTTGCAATTTTTTGTCATTTGTACCTTATAACTCCAAAACCAATGTTTCCGTAGTTGGGTACAAACATACATTTTGGAATACTTATGACTAGACGACAATATTGCATACTTTCAACTGATTGGAGCAATTTTAAAAATTTGACCCCTGTGCAAACTTAAAATTGGGCCCCTCTTGAAAAAGTGATACCACAATTTGAGAGGACTACCTACCTAACATTTTGTTTCCCCTGAAAATGGAAACATAAACAACCACCAATTGCCTAATGCTAATTAAACGGTTGATATTTTCGAATTTAAGCCTGTTTCTACTCTTTTTGTGAACAAATACATTAATTCAATGCATTCCGCCAAAGCTACTGGAGTTGATGGCATTTCCTGTAGATTTTTGAAGTTAGCATCCTCAGTTATAGCCACCTCGCTCACCTTATTAATATGTCGCTGAGGACAGGGGTTGTACCAGCCTCTTGAAAAAGTCCAAAGTCGTTCCAATTTTCAAGGGTGGGGATCGCAATGAAATTACAAATTACAGACCAATTTCGATACTCCCTCTTGCTTCTAAAATATTGGAAAAGGCTGTTCATGAACAACTTTATGCCTTCTTAAAAAGTAAAGATTATATTGTACCTCAGCAGTCTGGCTTTCGACCGATGCATTCGACTCAGACAGTAGTTCTTGACGTGTCTGATTATATCCTTGGCAATATGAATGCTGGGAAGGTTACGGGTGCCATTTTTATCGATCTTGAGAAGGCGTTCGACACAAGATTCTGCTGAGTCATATATGAGCGGTCGCCAACAGGCAACTCAAATCAATGGTAATTTTTCAGAGTTCGCGAATATTGACGTTGGGGTGCCTCAGGGCTCCATTTTGGGACCTCTTCTTTTTGTTATTTTTATCAATAGCCTTTCGTCAGTTGTTTCTGTAGTCGGTAATAAAGTAACCATGTATGCTGACGATACTATGATAATATTTAGTAAGTCCTCTCGGCATGATTTTCAGAATGACATGATAGATGGTCTTGATCAAGTTTCTAGATGGCTATCAAAATATAAGTTGACTCTGAATGTTAATAAGACCAATTTTATGCTATTTGGTACACGTCCAAGATTGCCAGCCTTTTCTGATGTTCGATTATTTCTTAATAATGATGAAATTCAAAGAGTTAAGGTCTTCAAATACCTTGGGATGAAAATTTATCTTGGGCGCAACATGTTGATTTTATTGCTAAAAAGTTTCACAGCAAATAGGTTTTCTTAGAAGATCAGCTAAACCAGTTTTACTTGCTGGAACTTTTAAAATGTTGAGCAGTGCTATGGTTATGCCTTTGTTAGACTACTGTGATGTTGTGTGGTCTAGTTGCTCCAGTGGTCTTCAAGATAAACTAATTAAACTTCATAATCGACTTGCAAGAATGATCTTGGGTGCTCATCCAAGAACACACATTAATGATATGTTAAATGCCCTTTCTTGGAAAAACCTTCCCACGAGATGTAATTTTCATAGAATGTGTGTAGTCTTTAAGTGCCGTAACAACTTGGCTCCTGAGTATCTTTCTGACCGCTTCACTGTGCCATCACATTCTATTGGTACACGTTCAAAAACAAATGGTGCGCTCTATGTTTCATCCGATCCCAATATCAACACTGGTAAACGTACCTTCCAGTATCTTGGGACCCTGGGTTGGAACAACTTAAGTAATGACCAGCGGCAATCAACGTCACTTAAGGCATTTAAAGCATTTTAATTAAATGTGTGTTTCTATGTTTTAAGTATTAGCTTATTGTATTGTGTTTTCGACGACTCTGTTGTTTTTTGTCTTTTATCTATTGTTGTTGCAGTATATGTCTGATCATGGCTGTGTTTGTCCTATATTGATTTGTTTTTTTGATCTTGAGTGTATGTCTTTTGTGTGTTTTATATTATTACTCAAGGAATTCTGTAAATTAATATTTTAACCTCTGTGTGTATAGGATTTTGTTCTAAAGAGTTTGTATATATAATGGGATCTGTATTTTTTATTAATTCAATTGCTATGTAATTTGATGTTATGAATAATTGTTTGTTGACAGGGCCCTTATGGATAGCAGTTTTTTAACTGATTAGGCTACCCTGTATAAATATGACTGCTAATAAATAAATAAACTCTAACTTGAATCCATAGTGGTATTGATGCATGATTTCTAGTACAATAGCATATACTAAACTATTCTTGGGTTAACCATGGGTTAACATACCAAATTGGTGCCACCACCGCAATTCACCAAAGTAGACAGGGCTAATCCAGGGAAAAACTGCCATTTTGTGGGGTCAAACTTTCCTCAATGGTTTTATGTCCCTGAACCCACTCTTTCAAATAAGCTTGGTGGTCACCAGATTTTTGCCTCAAATCCAAGATGGCGGCCAAAATTCAAAATGGCCACCAAAATTACCTTAATTAGATATAAGTATGAGGAACATTTAATTTCCAGGCTTTTTTCAGCGGTTCTGCTATTCTTAAACTATACACTTCGAATTCAGCTGAAGCTCCACCCATGATGTTGTCTCAAATCCAAGATAGCGACCAAAATCCAAAATGGGGGCCAAATTTACTCAATTACCTCTTAGATTTCCCTTTCAAAGATTTTCTCGTTGGATATGTTATTCTGAACCTATATTCTGTGTCTTGGGCTTACGGGCCACCTAAGATTTAGTGTCAAATCAAAGATGGCCGCCAAAATGGCCACCAAAATTACCTTAATTAGGTGTATAGTCTGCTGGAGCTTTCCATTGCAATTTTTTTAGTAGTGCTCTCATCCTACATTTTTTATTAAAATTCAGCTGAAACACCGCCCATAATTTGGTCTAAAATCCATGATGGCGGCCATTTTGGATTTTGATTTAAGTTACCTTAATCACCAGGCCCGTCGCCGTGGGGTGTGGAACACTCCCCAGAAATCCTCAAAAAGAAGAAAAGAAAGGAAAGAGGGAAAAAAGAGAAAGAGAAGAGAGAGAGAGAAAAGAAGGGGAAGAAAGAAACAAAAAGAGAACAGCGTCAAAAGCATAAGACTGAACTCCAGAAAAAACTTGGTAGGGATCGGTTCCCTAGCCCCCAGCACTATCATACTTATAGGTCTACTGGCCGACGGTTGGGTTGAAAATACCCTTCTTAATAGCTAAAATCCAAGACCCCGGCAGGAGCTCTGCTCCTACACCCCTACACCCCAGCCATTAAAGACATTGCCGTTCGCTATGTGTAATTCCCCTTGGTAGTACAACTACAAGCTTATATACTGTCCGTCTCAGTGAGCAAAGTTAGAAACCAGCCTTTTCTTTGAAATGATTACTATCTACCCCTCAAAAGTGGCAATCTTGAAAGTTCTGAATAGCTCAAATCCAAAAGCTTCCGGGGGGCTTCGCCCCCTGGACCCCCGATAGGGGCCCTGCTCATATACCCCACCCGTTAAAGACATTGGCGCTCGATGTGTATAGTTCCCCAAGGCAGTACGAGCGAAGTCAAGCTTAGGCCTAGGCCTATATACTGCCCGTTTCAGTGAGCAAAGTTAGAAACCTGTCTTTTCTTTGAATTGATTACTATTTACCCCTCAAAAAGTGGTCATCTTGAAGGTTCTGAATAGTTCAAACCCAAGAGCTTCCGGGGGCTCCGCCCCTAGACCCCCGGTGGCTCTGCCTCTACACCCCACTAGGGGCCTTAAATCGGGCCCTGGACTCCACCCGTTTAGGGCTTTCCGGTTTGCGCCCTTGTATCAGGGCACTTGCGATGTGCAGATTGGTTAGAACGATCAACAAGAAATGGTCTCTAAGGGCATCTACTTAGAAAAGTTTTTAATGGCCTTAAGTGGGCCCCGAATCGCTGCTGTTAATTGCATTCAGTGGCGTACCGAGGTAGTCGATCCAGGGGTAAAATTACTAAGTTGTCCCTCAAGAGGGAGCAAACTTAATAAGTCATCCTGTTGATTTGCTCCAAGTAAAATGGCGAATCCACTTAATCTTTGCCAAAATTCAGGCTGAAATTGGTCGAAATTCCCCGAAGAAGAGGGATGAAAATACGTATTTTGGTTCATATCGTCCCGCTTCTGCCCCCCCCCCCCCGGTCGGTACACCACTGCTTCCAAGGACTCTTACTGTGGCAATAACATTTCTTCAGTTTACACCCCCCCCCCCCGACAAAATGTCTAGCGACAGCCTCTTAATCACATATAGAGTATGTAGTTTTCCATTTTTTGAAGTTGCTTTGTCATTCTGAATTTTAAACCCTTTACAGTTAGCTTGGGATCCACATAAACATGAATTTGAACTGAAGTCCAAAATGGTTGTCACTAATCCAAAAATGTCCTCAAGTTTAATTCCTCCAGATTCTATTTGCAGCAAAAATTAAACTTTTTGTGATGATGGGTTTACTTGGTAACAGAAGCAGATTTTGTCCATAACTTACTAAGAAACTGTGTCAAGGTTCATTTAATGTGTGTTTAAACTGAGCAGCTTGCACTTTAGAGCAGCTAAACAAAAAGGGCAACACACAAATCCCGACACAAATGCAAGTAGTTGTAGTACACACACTACCAATAAGTATTGCACCATAGACGAATGCAATTTATGGACAATATTTATTTGTGTTCATCACAACATTGAAACAAAGAAACAGTTATGTAAATAATGATGGTAATATAATATGAATTGACTTATGTGCCTTAACTGTCATTCTTCAGATTGATGTTCACTATATCAGTACTTAATGGGATATTCACGTGATCTAATAATGGCGACAATTTGTCTTGGCAAAGTGTCATAAAAGCATTAGTAATCTTTGAGCGCTGCCCAGGCTCGATAGATGCATTTAATCAACCCTGTCTGTTCAAAGGTCTATATTTCAGTACTCGTGAACCGATGTCATCCCACATATTCTTTATTGGATTTGCGTCTGGCAACTGCGCAGGCCAATTCATATTGTTTACACCGTGCTGAAAGAACCAATTGTGAACAGCTCGTGCGCGATAGGGTATCGCGTTGTCATCTTGAAAGATAAAGGGATAGTTACGATCTCCGAATATGTTCTCAACAGATGTAAACAGGTGTTCGTTTAGATTGTCCATATATTGGATGTTATCGAGATTTCCGTCAACAATCACAAGTTCCCCGACGCCATACATGCCAATGCAGCTCCAAAACCATGTCAGAGTTGTAGGCTTGATTTTCTCTCGCCAAACACGAATCCTGCCATCATCAAACCCCCAAATTGAACCTGGACTCGTCAGAAAAAACAATATGGCGCGGCGCCAATTCTCGGCCACTGTCCAGTTTCTCACCCTGGTCGCCGAGGCAACTCTTCGTCGTCTGTTAGCAAGTGCAATTAGGGGTTTTCTTCTCGCAACCCTAGCCCGGAGTCCGCGACCCCTGAGTCTTCCCTGAACAGTGTTTGTACACAGGTTACGTCCAATGTCCTGGCACCACAGGGCGGCCAAAATTTCCCTGGGTTGAAACGCAAATATAGCCTGGTGATTCTAAATAATCGACGGTCTTCCCTGGCCGTTGTCTTTTTTGGACGACCACTTCTATGCAGTTTATTTGCATCACCAGTGTTCCTATGACGTCGGCAAATTCTTGACACAGTTTGTCGACAACAACGAAAACGCATAGCTAGGCTACCGACGAGGAAATTCCTCTTCTCTCATGACTACACTTTGCCTTCTTTTTCTTTCATTGTTTAACTCTCGGTACCTTGCCCCATCTTTAAAACAACACACACTGCCACTGTGGAAAAGCAAGAGTTACGGACACTGGTTCAATGCATGAAAATGATACGCATGGATTGCATTACGCAACAAAAGAACTAATGACATTTAAATATAAAAGCCTATTAATTCGGAATCACTTGGAGTAGTAGTAGTAGCAGTAGCAGTAGCAGTACCGCAGCAAGCAGCAGCAGCAGCAGCAGTAGCAGTAGTAGTAGTATTATTAGCATCTAAGTTTTAAATCGGTTTTGTCCCCGCAAAACGGGGTGGCCAGATTCACCTCATCACACTCACAGCAAACACCCTTACTCCCTCCTTTCCCTTCGCCCGATTCAATGCATCCTTCGAAATCTTCTATATCTGCAATCATAACCCCCCAGGTACTTTGGGTCTCATTCTTCTCTTCTATGACGGTTGAGGCGTATCCCTCGAATCTTCTATATTTGCGTCACAACTGATGTCACTTACAATGTTACAAACATGGTGTCAAATGTGGAGGGCCACTGGTTGTTTGGCTTGTATTTGTACACTGAATGTTCCAATATATGTTACACAAATTCCTCCTTATTTTTAGTTGATTATATTTAACAAACAAAGGATTAGATGCACTTCTGTAATCACTTTTGCTCACTGCTCTCAGTACACGCTTTTGCAAAATGTGCAGTTTTTTCCATTTCAGAATTGCATGCACTTGCCCTTGCAGTGATACCATATGTGATATGTGAGAGAAACAGTGTGTTATAGAGACTAAGAAGTGCAAGTTTCAGGTAGAAAGTGTTTTACTTTATATAAAATTCCATACTAGCTCGAACATTTCTTACTAACTCATCAATGTGATTTTTCCAGGTAAGATTTTGGTCGATAGTGATTCCTAAAATTTAAAAAGATACCTTGATTTATTTTAGTATTATCGATGGAGATATTCAAAGAGTTATTTTATTTTGTTTATTGTGAGTGCCAAAAGCATATAGTTAGTTTTTTAAGTTGAGTGAAAGTTTATTTGTCTTGAACCAGGTGTTTACTTATACCATTATTCATTATTGTATTAGTTTGTTAATATCATGATGTGATGTAAATCACTATAATAATCTGCATAAAAGAAATTCTTGAGGCAAATTTTTGGAAAATATCAGTAACAGAATAATTAAAACCCAGGGTTCCTAAAATATACCTTGTTGCATACCTTGTCATATGTTTAGTTGAAGACTTGTGACTATTGTAATCCAACAAACTGCATTCTGGTGTGACGTAATTTTTGAACCATCCAATAAACCTCTGAAGCCATATTGATGGCATTTTAGCTAAAAGGACATCATGATTCATAGTGTCAAATGCCTTGGAAAGGTTCCTAAAACTACACCAGCATTTGTTTTGATTATTATTGGAAGCCTGAGTAATTTTGTGCACAAGCTTTGTAATGCATACTTTGTAGAGTGTTTTGTGACGATATCCAAATTGGGTTTTTCAAAAGTATTTTTGTGTTTGTCAATAAATGAAATACATCTGTTAAAAACAAGACGCTCTAAAATCTATGCTATCTTTTTTTATGAATAGGAGGACTCTGGCAATTTTAAGTTGATCAGGTACTGTGCTGTTGTTAGTGACATACTGTATATGATAGTGAGGGGAATGCTTAATTCAAAAGCAAGTTTTTTTAATAATTATAGCTGGAATGCCATCATGTCCTGGACTTTTTCTAGCATTTACAATCATTGATAACTTTAATTATTTTCATCTGGTGGGAGTAAAGAACATTGTACTATCGATTGGATTAGAGAGAGAAGTTGAAAATCTAGTATTAGTATTGGTCTTGCTTGACCTGATTTGGGCCTATGTTAATAAAGACGTCATTAAAATATTCAGGAATTTGGGTAGGCATATTACATCTTTGGATCATTTAGGTTAAATTCATTATTACAAAGTCTAGGTTTTGGTTTGTTTTTGTTATAATTATTTAATCTTTTACCAGTCTTTTTCATATTTTTCTGTTCTTTATTTATTTGATACAAAATATTGTTTTTTTAGAGCATTCCTTCATATTTTTTATTAACTTTGTTATTAATTGTTGGACGGAATTCTAGCAAAATCCGGCTATGAAATGGCAATGTCTGGTGTATGTATTAAGGATTTACGGACCGTCACGTGTTGTGGTTTGTGTGTGTGGTGTCTGGACACAAAAAAAAGTAAACATTTTGCCATAACTTTTTTTCCAGATGAGCTAGAGTACCCAACTTAGATATATTGTAGGAGGAACAATCCCCTAACTACGCATGTAATCCATTTCCCCAGGTGTCCTCCCCTGAGTCTGACAGGGGGTGGGGAAATGTCAAAAAGTCAACATTTCACAAAAAAGTAAACATTTTGCCATAACTTTTTTTCCAGATGAGCTAGAGTACCCAAACTTAAATATATTGTCGAGGAAACAATCCCCCTCTAACCATGTAATCCTTCCCCCAGGGTCCTCCCCTGAGTCTGACAGGGGGTGGGGAAATGTCAAAAAAAGGTCAACATTTCCACAAAAAAGGGAAACATTTTGTCCTAATACCTTTTTTCCAGATGAGCTAGAGTAACCCAATCTTAGATATATTGTAGGAGGAAACAATCCCTCACTAACCATGTAATCCTATTCCCTCCCCCAGGGGTCCTCCTCCCCGGGTTCTGACGGGGAGGAATGTCAAAAAAGTCAACATGTGGTCACCAAATAGACTATACACACACAATGTACACCCATATTATTCAACGCTGGAACGCCCCAGAGCTGCACATCTATCTATCTAACTGCCGCAATCCGAAGCTGTCACCATTTGCGCCGGACGAGGTGTCCCTGTTTGTCATTAGGTGGGGATTTCAGATGGATCCTGCTGGATGTCTCGAGCTTCACATCAATAGTAGTAAAAAAAGGGGCGAGACCCCTGTTTTGGCATGGTAACTTCCAACATGTGACGTCTGAGTTAACTACTTCATCAATCGCACGATAACAGTTGAGACGCGGCAAATCTGCACGGCTTGGGCAACAGAAGATGTAAATTGGATGATATCTCCTATATCTGGGGTGCTTTGGTCCTTGTTGCTTCACGCCAGGATATGTTTTTGTACCCGCAATAAGAAGCTTGGTGTAGGTGCCATCCAGTCTATCCTGTAGGCCCTTTTCTCCATGGTCCAGTCTCGATCCATATACCGGAGTACTCTCTACACAGGCCGCTAAATAATTTCAGCTTGGTTGAATTGGATACATACCAGATTGCCATAAGTGGGTGTAGTTTATTGAAGGCATTATTCCAAGCTTGTCCTTTGCGTGACAGGAATTCTTCCTTGCGGTCGGCAACATCGGACCCTATATACTTGAAGTCCTTGACCTTTTGAAGTTGGCTACCATCTGCTGTGCGGATAGGTTGATGATCGTCTCCTCATTGACAGTCATATTTCAGTATTCTTGGCATTTAGATTTAGGCAGACTTTTCTGCAGCATTCCATTGATGTTATAGAAGATCTGTGGCACCACATATCAGGATCAAGCTGTTAGCTAGAATCCTCTGCAATAGTCAAGGTCTTGAGAAGCTGACCCATGTGACGTCTGGAACGCTGGGTTTGATGGTGAGTCCCCTTTGTTTTTCATGATGTCAAGACTATCTGAGGATGTACTCAACCACGACTACAAAGAAATAGGGAGCACGAGTATCTCCTTGGAGGATTCCAGTAGTTGTTAGTAACTCCTTTGTGGGCCCACCATGGTCTGCACAAATCTATATGGGTTATCATACAGGATGGCATTGCCTTTGACATCCTCATCTGGGACACCGTAGTTGTCGATAATATGCAGCATTACAATCCTTTTAACACTGCAAAAGCTTGGAAAAATCTACAAACACCATTAAATTGAAGCTTTCTCTTGGAAATTCTATGATCCTTCTGAGTGCCAGTATCTTGGTAGTGTGGATCTGCCTTTGCGAAAACCGTTCTTGGGGGTTTTCCGTCTGAGAATGGGATCTTGTGAGGAGTGTTCTGTTGAGCAGCATGGAGTTTGTAGATCTTAGAGGCCCGTGGTGACAGTGTAATTCCTCTTTAGTTTTGGGGGTTTTGGAGGTCGCCTTCCTTCTTCTGGTAGAGGAATGATGAAATGATTTGAAAAGGCACCTGGTTTGTTTCCCATGTAGCGTGTTTTTACAAAATTTCTAAACAGTTGTATCATGAATAGTGGGGGGATTCTTCCATACTTACGCAGGAATGTTGTCGGGACCAGTGTCTTGGTGTTTTCAGTTTCTTCAGGCAGATCTGAAGTCTCCCTCCTAGTTGAAGTCCAGTCTGGAATGGGAAGGGTTGTCTGCATATCTTGTGATTGAAGAAAGTTCATCAAGGTTAGTGAACAAGGTTCTGAACTGGCTTACTGAGTGGAGAACTAAAGTGCTGGAACCATGTGTCCAAGTCGCTCTTCAGTTGTTTCCCGACCTTTGATTTCGTATAGGTGGGGTAGTCCTTCCAGCGGTCGGCTCCCTCAAGGCCTCCCAGCCAGCAGCATACCCTAGTGAGAAAAAGCACTCCGTCCATACGCCATTGGTGGTTTACAAATTTTCTATATTTAGTTCTATTTTGTGGGGTTCTGTTATTTAAGTATTGTTGTATAGATGCTTACTCTTTTTATTTATCATGTTAATTAAATCTTTAGTTCTCATGGTGGATTTGTTGGTTTAGACTAGATTTAATTTGTTTTCTAGTTTTCTTAGTAAGTTGTGTGAACTATTTAGTAAGTTTAACATTTCAATAAAGTTATTATAAACATTGGGGTGTGGTGGGAATATCATCATATTTTGATAGATTATCCCATTATTTCATACCTGGCATTTTATAGAGCTCTGATTATTATTTTTTGGACGTCTCTAGCTACTTTATAGTTTTTGCTTTTTTTGAGTTCAATTTTGATTATTGGTTAAATTGAATTTGGGAATGGTATTCCAGCTACTATTGTTAAGAGTTTTATTGTGAAATATTATATATTAATGTAGCACTTCTCAATCAGTAATACGTGTTGGTCTAAGTATGAATGGGTAGCAGAAATTAGTAATCATGTCAATGAAATTGCTTATAGGTTTGTCATTATCTTAAGGATATCTATATTAAAATCGCCCATTAAGTAAATTTATTTATTCTCACAGGGGGGGGGGAGCATTTTGTGAAATTATGTTGATCGAAATGCTTATAAAATCATTAATACTATGGTGATGATGTCTATAAATTACACCAACAATTATGTTTTAATCATTAGATTTCCTAATTTCAATAAAACAACATTCGTAAAGAACATTTTGCAAGCATAAATCGGTTCTCTTTTTCACATTTAATATTATTGAGGGGGAAACATAATAAACCTACACCACCAATATGAGAATCAATTCTATTTACAATTTCAAGGTTATAATCTTTTAAGTTAAAATAATCAAGAGATGTATCATTTTTGAACCAGGTTTCTGCAACACCAATAACTGAAAAGTCATGATTAATTACATGTAAATGGTCTTTTAATTTATCAAAATTTTTAGACATGCTGCATATATTTAAATTTAGTATTGAAAAATTGGTGTTGTTTAGGTTATGATTCTGATTAAATTTCTCATGTGTAAAATAGTTACAATTCTCATTAATGTTATTATTTAACAGCAAATTATCATGGTTTAGTCTATAAGGGTTAAAATACAAGTTACTGACATATATATGTGTGTCACCATTTTTGGTTAACCTTGCAAGGTTTATACATGTATGTATGTCATCTTCATTTTGCGGTACCTCTGGGTCTGCGAGACTGAAATTGCGCAATCCTATGTTTTTGGCTGTTCTGTGTGCCGATGAGGGTTTTTTGACCAATTGTCAATTAATTTGCGAAGATTTATCACCAAACGACTCAGTCCTCTATTATTCAGGTGTACGTTGTCCCAGTATAAGTCCTCGCGCAAACATCCGCTTTCAGTTAGAACAGATTTTGTGTGGTCAACAAATCTGACACGCTGACTTAGGTTGCAGTTGTATGCGAAACTTTCATTCATTTGTTTTGCAACAGAGTTTGCTTTTGTCATCATAGAATCTGGGTAGAATCCCAGGTAGAATTAGTTTAGCATTGGGAAGGATTTACGGGCTGTTGTGTTTGTCCATGCCTGTAGAATTACAAAATCAGGCGACTGCTCATTTTTGTCTTCCACAAGCTTCTGAATATTCCAAGGGGGAATGGAAGGTAAAAGAAAGCAGGGATGTCAGAAGCTAAGATGGGCAGATGGGTTACGGGATAGAGGACTGGTTTCAACATGAACACACTCTATCGCCTAGTTTATTACAAAGCTTTATACGTGTTTGTTATGAGGCTCTGCCTAATGATTCATGCAAACATACCCTCATCAAAACAGAAAATATTATAACATCCCAGATATGAAAACAATATTTCGAGATATAAAGCTTCTTCAGGTGATAAATTTCCTGAAGGAGGCTAGTTTATATAAATATTTTAACTGTATTTTTATAAATGTTGTAATTAGAATTAACTTAAATAAAGTGTTCATTATAATGTTCATAATGTTTGTCTTATAAAATGTTTGATGATATTAATTATCACGTTGACACAATACAACACAATTGCGTTGAGGTGTACACCTGGTAAAAAAAGTATCTCGGCCTGTTTTTCAATCAGTATTGTGCCAAAGTCAGACCATTTTGAAAGTTTTCGAAATATACATTTTGTTGCCTATGTCGTGCTCTTTCATTTAACACCTCGCTTGTAAAAGAACGTGCAAAAATGGCTGAGATAGAGTGCCGAAAGACGCAAACCCCCCAAACCAAAAGTTGCAGTTTTTGGATTTTTCAATGGTCACTGTGTGGTACAACGCAATAATACGTGTGCATTGATTTACACAAAGCGGTTTTCCGACTGAATGAGCGAGAAAGCCTACTTGTAATTGTAATATTGATTGTGGTCCGCGTGTTCGTGTCCCAGTTCACTGAAATGCCCATTGAAAAATCCAAAAACTGCAACTTTTGGTTTTGGGGGTTTGCGTCTTTCGGGCGTTCTATCTCAGCCATTTCTGCACGCTTTTTTACAAGCCAGGTATTAAATGTAAGAGCAAAACCAAGACAACAAAATGTATATTTCGAAAACTTTCAAAATGTTAGAACTTTGGCACAATACTGATCGGAAAACATGCCGAGATACTTTTTGTGCCAGGTGAATTCTAATACCTCACCTTACCACCTTACCTTACCTGCCACAACGGGAATCACAGTAGTAAAATCTGAAATTGCCATCCTAACGCAGCATGCAAGCTCAAAACATAGAATTTATATTTTTTTCTACTTTTGTCCAGTAAACCTACCAAACGTTCTTGGTCATGTTGGTAGGTGTTCTACGACGAATCAATTGCAAAATTAAAGAAATTAGTATCAGCAGAAAATCTTGTCTTTTAAAGTATATTATTGCAATGCATATTTAAAAAATAGATTGGTCAAAATACTCTCCACAGTATGATTAAAAGTCTATACCCCAATGGCCAATAATTTTGTATCCTGTGATATCTTAAAGTAAGGTGAAGAAATGTATGGTTTGAATTTTTGAAATGCCTTATTTTTGTGGACCAACGTTTTACACAGTAAGTATTCAATGGACTCAAGTCAAAATGGATTGAAATATTGGTGCGAATTTTACAAATGGAGTATTGGGATCAAGGCCATTCAATCCAGATGAAATCTTTATAAAATAGTTCCATCCCCTTTAAGTCTGTCTGAGGTCGTGTATATGCTTTTGCTTTACTATGAGTTTGCATGAGAAAAATTGGGTGTCTTATCCCACACACACTTGTTATTCTACTGAACATGATTTTAAATATGGGATTCCCGATATTAACTTTCAAAAATGCATCATGAGTGAAAATATAACTTGAAGCTTTAATATTTGGAAGGTAATAATGTCTACCAGAAACCAGCACAAATCAGGAAAAAAAGGTCAAAATATTTGGTGATAGGACATCCCATCTTGTTATAATATTGCTTTAAAGTTGGCTTGGTTGCAGGCTTGACCTGGTTGCAGGTTTTGTTTTAGATTTAGAGGTTATTGGTTGTGTATTTCTAGCTTCGAGTGCATTGGAAAAAAAATCAATGCACACATGCTCAGTTTGATGATGAATAACTGCCCCGCAGGGGTGCGTGCCATTGTGAGTCTGGATAAACTGACGCAAGTGCATTGATTTTTGCAAATGCACGAGAAACTAAAAATATGCACACATTAACCCAATTCATAAACATCATTACAACACACGATTTTATCCAAAAATATGAATATAAATACGTCATGAAATCCGATGCAGTAATGTTTCTAACGAAAAAAATGCACACACCCAACCAGAAAATGAATCAATCGCACATAGCACGTAAATGTTCTAAGCACACCGTGTACGCACATAACATATGCACCATGCAATGACAAATATCAATGCGTAATTTTTTGCCAATCACAGTTCTTCTCTTATAATAATTGTTTATTTGTTGATATTACTTTTTAAACTTATATTTCTTGATGATTCACTTACCTAGATATACCAAATCCTTCAACTCCAGTGTTTGAGCAATCAACAGACACAACAATTACTATTTCGTTTCCAGCATTGAACTTCAAATATCTTGTGTAAGTTTTAAAATTAGCTCATTATTTATGAATAACGAAATCCCGAATTTGCAATAAATATTAGAATCCACTTCAAACTCTTCATTTTAAAACAGCGTCTACAAATTTGGAATAGAGCAACAGTCTCCCATTTCCAAGCGCAGTGTACCGGATTTTGATAACAACCCTGATGCGTACATTACTGCTGAGATCAGCAAATTTGAATATAATGGTAGCTTTACTATTGGTGATGGAAACACATACGGTGGATACCCAAACCAACCTTTGGAGAAAGACCACAGTTACAACATATATGTTGGGGCATCAAGTGGATTTATGGAGGTAATTGTTTGATAAACGTGGTGATATGCATTGATATATATTTAATGGACCCAGAAGTAAAGATTTGTCATCAATTTATAAAGGTGTGATAAAATAATGGTTTAAATTCAGCTATCACCTGTTTCTTAGCACTCTGTTCAGTAAGAAATTGAGTCTGGCAAACCCACCAGAAAAGTGGGCTTCGAGTTCAGGTCGTTCTGATTCACAAAAGTGGCGATGGCGTCAGAAACCAGAAAAAATTACGGGATGATCGCCCCCCACTTAACCTCTTGGTGGCTAAGATATACCATCAGATCTTATCGAACGTATGACAAAACCTATTGATCACAAACGCGACTCTTGATCCGAGACACTCAGAAGCTTTCTTAGGGTTATAAAACGGCTGTGCGGAACACACAATGTGTTGAGAGAAATAATTGCTCATTCCAAAACTAAAAAGCGTACTGATCTATATAACATACTTGAGTTTGCGGACGCATTGCGCTCGTTGAGCACCCTTTGATCATTACACCATTCAGGGAATGGAGTTCCAGCACCTGTTGTGCAATATGTCAACCAGCTTTACAGGTCGCTTAATGGGACAGTCAGGGGCCTGAGTGGTCTTCCGCACCTTTTCGTTTTAACAAAGGCGTGTTCCAAGGTGGACCCTCTTCACTATCCTTTTAATGGTCGTAACTCAATAATTCCACCATCTGAGATCAGGGAAAATCAATACGGTATGAGTTTAAATGGTACAAAATATTTAACTCCCTTCGCTGATGACTTTGCTCAATAAACAACACACAAAAGAACCCATCAACGTTTAATAAAAGCTGTTTCAGTTAACTTTGTCCATGAAATGACAGTTAAGCCCATAAATGTAAAATCATTGTCATTGTAGTGGGAAGCCAACGATCATTGATTTAAACTTGGGGACAAAAACTTAAATCTGTTCATGATGCTCCGGAGACATTTCCTTGGTGTCTGAGAACTTTGTGTAATAAAACCCGGGAGCCTTTTGAAGTTGTTAATCCAACACTTAACCCCATGATCGATCCCCTCCACCGGTCATTCATTCTCCCTGCGTTACATTGCGCATATTAACCAATACTCTGTTTCAATCAAGTAGGTACCTTCTGATGAATCATGAGCTTACGGAACACTCAGATTCAGATGACTCAAATTCACCCCCCCCAAAAACCACTGCAATTAAATATTGGATTCCAATGAAACCTAAAGGGCCTACCCCTTCGATCCTTTTCAGTCCGGATGGCTTAAACATGAAGCGCATTTAGGATCGTCTAAGGTGGAGCCATACGTTCTCTATGGCAGAACAATGACCATCCGCTGACAACCCGCACCAGAAATGCGCTTCAGTCTAAATTCGAACGCGAATCGCAGTGGACTAAAAAAAAGTCTCGCATGGTATTAAAACTTGGGATTCTGCCTTTATAGAATCCACTATTAAGACTCCGCATCTGTAAAACAATGTGAGACCAAGGTCAAGAAATCCATTCAGGATACCTTAACAAAAGCGCTCTGAGTACTGGAGAAACTATATCAGTCCCTTAATCCAAACAGGGAAGACTGCTCGAATTTATTTCAGTTGAAGAATCAGATCTTCACATGGCGCTCCATTATTTATGACCTTCCTAGGGGGGTCATGTCGTTTGCTGTCCGCTCTTCCATAGACTTCCTGCCTACCCTGTCCAATCTTAAATCTTGGGGTAAACGGAGTAGTGCGCGGTGTTCCTTGGGCAAGAATAAGGAAAGTCTACTCCACGTCCTAAATAATTGTTCTGGAAGTCTAAATCAGGGGCAGATATACGTGGAAGACATGACTCATTCCTTGGTCACATGGTTCCACATGTTGCAAGACTCTCCAAAGGCAGAGATGTATGGTTTATGAGGTGGGACATACAAAAGGCATGAACTCGAGTGGGAATACCAATACCAGCTGATCATTCCCCAACTGCGCACAACTTGATCTTAGCTTTTATACTGAATTGCAAAACAAATGCATATTGAGAAATTACTGTGACATTTGAGCCTTATATTACAAAAGCTAATGATAAAAAAAAAAACAGTAGTGATTGTATATTATATTTTTTTTTTGTTTTTTTTTGTTTTTGTTTTGTTTGGGGGAAGGGGGGGGGGGGGGTGGGGCGGGGGGTGGTGCTGGGGGCGGGGGGGGGCGGGGGGAGTGGGGGGTGGGGGGGGATCGCGGGGGTGGGGGGGGGGGGGGGGGGGGAGGGGGGAGGGGGTGGTGGGGTGGGGGGGGTGGGGGGGGGGGCCGGGGTGGGGGGGGGGGGGGTCGAGTGGGGGTGCGGGGGGTGGGTGTGGGGGGTGGGGGGGGTGGCAGGGGGGGGGGGGGGGGGGGGGGGGGCGCGGGGGTGGGGGAGGGGGGGGGGGGGGGGGGGGGGGGGGGGGGGGTGGGGGGGGGTATTTTTTTAGGGGGGGTGGGGGGGGGGTGGGGGGGGGTATTTTTTTAGGGGGGGTGGGGGGGGGGGACCTTAACAAGAAATGTATTAATACTCGTCTCGTGTGTTTTGAAGTGGTTTCTCGTGGTTTAGTTACCAAAGAAAACTTGTTAGTATTCGATCCAGTTTTAAGTGTTCATTGGCTTCTTTCAAAAAAACATAAGGGACATCTCCAAACTTGCTTTTCGGCTCATACGCCATTTGGAACAGTAGACAGGAGTTGGTTAGGGACAATATCAGGTATGATAAAAAATATAATGTTGCTATTATGACTTTTATGTTTTTAGTAATTGTGCAATATTTTCCTGCAATTGGTCCATGCTCTTGTCTATTTGCATTTGCATGAAGACCTTGTCTGGGTTTAGTGTGTGCTTTGTAACCATGTTAATAAAGTAATAATAAAACAAAATTGAATAAGCTTCCTTAAACTCTTGAAGAGCTTCGAATCACAGGGAAAATATTAACTAATCTATATGTATTTCTTTTTAGAATGAGTTGTAGAATGGAGTGCTGAACCACTTACAGCAACTGGTAAGACAGGAGACCATAAATTGCAAACCTTTGACAAACCAAATGACCTTAAAGGAGTACGTTCAATTCACTGCAATATTAACTGTAAGGTATACCTTGGTCCACAGATCACCATGCCCACAAAAGGGCACATAGGGTTTGTCATCAAATTTTCAAGTCATTTCACACACTATTGAATCATATATAACTTAAAACTACAAGCCATATCCAAGCAAACGTATACATTTTCTGAAAGAAAAATATGCAATCTTTTCCAAATGGTAGGTGATGTGTCTAAGGCAGATCTAAAAGATAAATGTTGGTCACAAAGTAACATCGCTTTGGAGCAACAGCATCTAATACCCAAGCTCCTATCAAAGAACGAGATGTCTATGATACAAAGTACAGACATGCTTTTGTAGAGATACCCCAACAGATACATTTTTATGATACAATGAACAACAAGTACAATATTTCACAAATAAACAAGAATGTCAATGCCTTTAAAGTTGCATTTATCCTTTTAAAGAAGACATAAGGACATTTCCAGAAAGAAGCGGCCCATTTTTTTTCCGAATCTGGTTTGTTGCCATATTTTGGGAATGTTTACCAATGTATTAGATCACACTTCGAGGGCACGTGTGGTCCAAGGGATTGAGCGCTCGTCCGGCAATCCAAAGGTCGTGGGTTTCGAGTTTGCGACTGCTGCCAACGTGTTTGCCCTTGAGTAAGGCACTTAAAACCTTAATTCCTTCCTCTCCACCCCATGTATAAATGGGTCACCAGCAATTCTTCCGATCTGGGAAAGTAACAGACCACTGTGCTGGATGAGTGGCATATCCCCCCCCCCAGCAACATATACTGATGAGTCTGGTCAAACGCTAAGGAAAGAGAGATGGGCACTCCGCGCACGAGCTTGCTCGGCACGAGACTTTACTTCAGATCACACTTGAAGTGAATAACCCAAATCGCGTCTTTTATGTAATATAAGAATGATGATTTTGTATTTTTCTGTCGTGCACGACAGAAAATCAAAGCACGGGTTTCTATAGGGACGATACGATAGCAGGCAAGTTCAAAACAAAGTTTTCTTTTGTAGTTGTTTGTACAATACACCTTCAACACGTCTACAACCGTTCCAGTGCAATTTGAGAGAAATTTGTATCCTAAAAAATCTACTCCAAACTGTAGCAAATCAAAGGCCGAAGAGAGAAAAACTGGATACGGAACGATGCAGTAAATCCTCTGAAGCTTCACTCATGATTCCGATTTTGACGGTGAAAAGTAGCCGTCAATGATAGAATGGTTATTTGCTACACCTATTCTTACGATTGCGCATGTGGGGAATTTTTTGCAGCTTCTACACATGTAAATACAAAATTCCGATGATTCAACAACCTGGCAGTTTCTCAAATATTCTGACGTCACGCAACGTCACTTAATGAGCAGCCATCAATCTATACCGGCGTCGAAATTTCCCACACAGTTTCCTAAGTGCTCAATGTGTATAGAAAGCACGGTTTTCTATAGGGACAGTTACGATAGCGGGCAAGTTCAAAATAAAAGTTTTCTTTTGTAGTTGTTTGTACAATACACCTTCAACACGTCTACAACCGATCCAGTGCAATTTGAGAGAAATTTGTATCCTAAAAAATCTCCTCCTGTCACTTTAAGGTATTGGGGAAGACTTAGTGAGATTACTAATGTCTAGATAGTAAAATGTTATTCAGGGATGAAACATCTCCACCCTAAATGGGTATCCCAATTCATAATGACTGGCCATATAGAACATGTTTGTTTCCTTGTTGCAAAGGTTAAATACTTGTGAAGCTTGAAATTTATTTTAGCAAAACTAACAATGAAGAGTAGTTTTTGAGAATATAGGAGTGTGTGTGCTATTTGAAAGCAAATGGAAAAGAAAGCCAAATTTAACAACTGATGTAATAAAAATGCAGATAATGTTGTTGGTTAACTACACATATTTTCACTTAACTAGCCTCTGTCTCAGAAGAATCTGGCTCAGAAGGCAGTAGTGGTAGTTCTACTGGTGCTGGTGCTGCTGCTGGTGGTGCTTCAGTTGCAGTGATAGTTGTCATTATTATAGTTGTTGCTATTGTATTGATTGTTAAAAAGAGACGCAGACAGGCAGATGATTTCGCAGAAGATAAATCATTTCCAAAAGATAGCAAGGTATGAAACACATTAAAATCACATCTGTTTATTTATATAGAGCAATTGTTAACATTGTTACATTATAGTTTATTGTACGTTTGGGTAGGTTGGTATCCTGTCTAAACTATTCAACTTGGCACATCCACCACTCTTATTTATTAGAAAGTAAATTTAAACATATGGGGAGCCCTGGACACTATACCTGTAGTGTTACCAAACTAGTCATTTGCAGATATTTTTATTAGATGCTCTAAGTACAGGGTGAGTAAAAAAATGACCCGGGTTGTGTCCACCATTTGAGTTTTAAATAGCATATATCGAACATATGTGGTATCATCGAAAAACCTATTTCATTATCTTTAATGTGCTGCAAAGATCATTCCAATCGGTTAAATATAGACCGAGCTACAGTCTTTTGAATCAAGTAGTCCGCTTTTCCCCCTATCCACGGATTCCCATTTGAATGCACGGCGCCCAACTAAGCAAATGACTCCCAAAATGATGATAATGGTATGTCTATGTTTATGTCAAATAAAGTGGTATCTTAATGGTGCAAAGCCAGTGATAATGGTAAGATTAATTAACTCTTTTTTTCAAGATGTTGGTTTTTTTTTGGTCTACAAATATAGACAATACTTTAAACCTCAAGAGGTTGTCACTGATGTCTGTTCCTTCATATGGTATCAAGTTATTTTATTTTTCAAATGATTGTTATGAGTGATGAGGACGTAGAAACGGTAAGAGGGCATCTATGGTAAATTGTGACTGAATTTTGTGGGGTTAAATAGCGTCTCATTTATCATTTATCGGGCAGTCAATAAATGGCCCGATTTTCTTCTGGACACTGATTTCCTTCCCTGAACGCCGTTCATTTTAATGTGAATCCGTGGACAGAGCAGAAAACCGACTACTTGATTCAAACGACTGTAACTCGGTCTATACATAACCGATGTGAATGATCTTTGCAGCAAATTAAAGATAGTAAACTAAGCTTCAGATGATGCCACATCATTATGTTAGATGTGTATAACTTGAAAAATCAAAATCAGGGTCAATTTTTTTACCCTGTATTTTGGCCTTTTCCAAAATACCTATGAAAACGTAAAGGAAAGGAACGCACTCACCCGGAGATAATTTGTCCACCAAGCTGCTCTGGTTTCTTATACACCAGTAGTACAAGTAGTACATGTAAAAATGAGAAATCAATTTGTCATAATTTGGCTGCAAATGATTTTGATTGGTTTTTCAGAAGTCAAACAAAGTTACTGATTATGAGAATGAAGTTTTCAATATGGATGAGGGTGATTATGAAGATGTTGATCTTGATGGTAAAGAATATGAAGAAATAACATCATCCAAATGGGACATTGCTTGGGAAGATTTGAGTCTCTCTGGAAAGATACTTGGTAAAGGAAACTTTGGAGAGGTACAGCTTGGAAGAGACAGAAAAAAGTCAGGATTAAGGACAAGTGTATAAAAGCGCTATCCAAGACACTTAAAGGAATTTGCTTGTACTTGGTCATTTGGACTTGAATTAAACACTCAAGAATATTTTCTTCCTCATCAAACTGGCAAAGTGTTTCATTCAGCCCTACATTTTCAGAAAATTATTTTACAATTAAAACCTAAAACACAAACCTGCAATAGTTCTTTATAAATACTTAGTTTGTTTTTTGTAGAAAGGTTTTATTGTAAAGGAGACGCATGTTAACTTAAGGTATCATTTCCTGTATGCAGACATTTGTTATAGTTATACCTCTTCAGTCTTAGTCAGGATTTTATTGCAACTTCCTTTTAAAATCAGTTTCGTATGGCTTTAACCATGTGACTATTTTTTAAAATTTTTTTAAATTATTTTTTTACAGAAGGCACACCAGAAATGGAGAGAGACTTGTTCAAAGAAGAGTTTGATACTATGACCAAAATTGGTCATCACCCAAATGTAGTTAACATTCTAGGATCATGTGAATATGAAGGTAGGCATCTTGCAAATGTCAAAGGATCGTGAATTAAAGTATCATTTAACTGAAATATTTTAAGTCATGTTGGATTGTCACAATAAGGTTCATTTAACCACAACTTCATACACCTTCACAGGTTCATTGTATGTGGTTCTTGAGTATGTTCCATATGGAAACCTTCGTAAGTTTCTTCGGCATAGCGCAAGGAAGCCAAAAAGGTACACAAGAAGGGAACTATCATCTCACAGCTGAATCCAAACCAACTGCTTAACTTTGCAATTGGTGTTGCAAAAGCGATGAAGCACATCTCAAATTGTGGGGTGAGAATTCTTTTCATTTGTAATAAAAATTGAAATGTTAATGATCATACTTTATATGTTTCAGCAGGGATTTAGTCAGTTTTCCGTTTAGCTGGATGCCAATAAGTCGCATGAGTTTTAAAGGCTAACTCAGAGATTTCTTGTGCCTTCTATTTTCTAAAAGTCAATGTTTTTGCATTGCATAATGCTTGTCCATAATCGTATGCTTCATATAGGGAAAAATGTGATAAAATTCAAGAACGGCGTTTTCGATTTATCTCAAACTTTGAATGTGAGCATTTTATGTAACTGTCTTTAGTTATATTTGACATTCATTATTAATACCAAAAATATTGTCGAACTCTTTGAGTCGGCTTTAAACATCTTGTGTTTGGGTTGAGTTTGTTTAGGATGTTTACCTTTGGTACTGGAGGTCACCAGTTCATTACCCAGAGGCCGGGGACAACTAACTTGGATTTATTAATCTTGTACAAAAATTTGGGACGTTATCTGTAAGAGCTAGTTATGTTAATTAAAGTTTGAATTCACTCATGTGCTGTTCATTTGGACTTGGGCAAATGAACATAAAGTACTGACCCCATCATTCAGCCCTGCAAGAGGACTTCAAGCCATTGCTCCATGTGCGAGAAAGTTATATTTGCTTTGGATAACAGGATGAGCTAGGATGTAACCCTAACTGTCCCAATCCCTTCTGTATAGGCTTGCATCACTAGTTCAGTTGCCATTGTCAAAAGTTATTGGTTAGTAGCGACTGTTGATTGTGACTTGGTATTATAGTCGGTGATTTCTTGGACAAAATTGAACATATGCCAAGTGAATTAACTTGAAGGTACAACACATCGGAATACGCTGTGTAATTTGCAAACCACTGTGTAGCTGATTGCCCTTACTCTGGGTGCACATTCGCATTGTACAAAAAATAATCCACCAACTCTAGTGGAATATTTATTTTTGTTTTCTAAAAATCATTAAAATGCACTTTGGAATGTTATATGATGATATTAGCATATGTAAATGATACCATTATTACTCACATTTATATCTCAGATGAGGACATTTTTTTCTTTTTATTTTAGTTTGCATGGACAATGATGAATCAGATTCTACTTATAGGGGCATTTTGTGATCCACAGCCTTGTCCCCCGACTTGCCTAAAAAAAGTTGAATTTTTTATACCATCTGAACCGTTAAAGTAGGATGACCCGATTTCGATAAATTTTTCATCTTGATAGAATGGCCTTCACCCGACTGAAACCCATCTGTAAAGTTTCACGCCGATATTTAATCAGTTTTGAAGTGAGAACTAAAAACGTGATTTTGTAGTCCCCATAGAAGATACTGTGTTAAATTAATATTGGTCGACGAAATAGGACATATTTTTGCTCATAACATCAAAACCAAACATGTTTAGCCCTAAAAATTTTCACAGAGTAAATGAAATACAATAGAAGCTTTCGGTAAATCTGGGGCCCCTGGGGAGAGGCTATTAGCGATCAGACCATGGATATTTAACATTAGTATCCATGAGTACCTTATCTTACGTGCAAATTTCGGCCGTATCTTGTAAGAACTTCACATTTTGCCTTATCTGTTCTGTAAAAAAAAAACGGATAGAAATTATAGTACAGTGGCCTATGGGAACCTGGGATACAAGCATTCGCTCATAACACATGACCGCAAATCCGACAAAAGTCGTATTTATTCATTTTTTTAACCTGCCCGTACTGCACTTTGTACAAACACCTAATTGAATGGGTATTGATATCTTTCAACAATGTTGTTTGCTTTCTTTTTCTGTTAATTTTTCAGATGCAAAAATAACTAGTGCTCTTTTAAGCTACTTCTGCAAATTTAAAATATTTTGACTCTTTCAGGTGAATCACTCATAGTGTCTTTAATATGTGCTGACTAGTGGATAGGAACAATGCTGTGGTCATGCAACCATACCACCTTGGTACCTAGATCATTGGAAGGCAGTAGATTTATCAATCCAGTCTAGCCATACATAAATATTTAACTGTTTAATATAAGTCTTGTATTGAGATTGTAAATGTCAGTTAAACATGCCAAATCTAAACGCGCACAACATTTTTATTCAGGGGTGTCTTCCAAAAAACTCAACCGCCTGTTGACTTCCGGTTCATGGCGGTTGAACCGTGTTTTCATTGTTTTGTAACAATAGAAACCTGTTCGAACCTGAAAGAACCGGGCAGAACCGGCAAACAACTGGTGGTTGAGTTATGAAGCCAACCTTACTGCCTATATGCAGTTGAACAAATTTCAGGTGTTATCACCATCTAGATGTGCAGAGCCATTGTTATGGGCGGCTTCAAGACTCACACTCGTTTCCTTGCGGTCCATGGCGGTGCAACCGTGTTTAATTGTTTGGAATAGAAACCTGTTTGGACCTGGAATAACCGGGCAGAACCGGCAAACAACTGGTGGTTGAGTTATGAAGCCTCACATAAAATAGTCAAGCTTTTTTGTAGAAGTAAAATATTCACTCATAAATATTTTTAGTCTACAGCTAATTTTAGATAATTATGGGGATGAATGGATGGATGGTAGAAGGAAATTTATCATATTTCAGTTAATTTCTAGTGTTATTATTTTTGATTTCAAATGTATAGGTAATTCATCGGGACCTTGCAGCAAGGAATGTACTTGTAGGAAGAGGCCTCACCCCAAAGGTTGCAGATTTTGGCATGTCTCGTGGAGAAAGTGTCTATGTCCAAACTTCGTCAGTAAGTATTTAATTGACTAGAAATATGAAATGCTCTCTAGAGACTTTAGAGAATTCTACAGACTTCTCCGTCACTTTAAGCTATTTCTGCGAATTTTAACGTGTTTGCCTCTTTTGGGTGAATCGCTGATAATGTCTTTAAGAGTAGCCAGAAGAATCGCTTGCCCAAGTCTTGTCTGGGTGTACACAAATTAACTTCTCACTACCCCTATGTCCCTGTCTGGAATGATCTACTTGTTAAGGATGTTTGCTTCAAGTGCTTTTTTAACTTGGCGCTATCAATCCTTAAAAATGTTTTGTGTTACATTTTAAAGGGGGTAGCCCGATGTAGTCATATCTAGTTTTCATCTTGATTGAATGACCTTGACCAAAAAATCCCATTATAAAGTTTCGCGCCAGCATTTCAATCCGTTTTGATGTGAGAGCTAAGCACGTGATTATCCTCATAGAGTACTGTTTAATATTGGCTGACCAAAATGGTTCATATTTTGGCTCATAAAATTTAAACTAAACATCTTTTAGCGCTAAGATTTCGCAGGGTAAATAAGAAAAGTAGTAGCTTTCTTCAAACACCAAAAGGTTGACCACATCGGTAAAATCGAGGGTTCTGGAGACGAGGGTATTTGCGATCGGACCATTGACCTTTAACAAAGTGATTTAATGCAAACAATGCATTTATATAATACATTACCATTTTAAAATTGCAATCACAATTTTTTTCAGCAACGTGTTCCAACAAGATGGCTGTCCATTGAATCCCTGACAAGAAAGACCTACACAACCAAGAGCGATGTGTAAGTAATTTCCATTGTTAATTCAATTTGCAATAAGTTCATACAATAGTATGCAGTAACTTTTGTTCTCTATACTTTTCATTGTTACAGATGGTCATTTGGTATCTTGCTATGGGAAATTTCCACCTTTGGTAGGTGCTTTTTTAAAAATTAGAATATTATTATATTTTTATAAAGATGCATTTATTTCATTAAGGTAAATGAGTATCTAGTTGTTTGCCATAGTTTTACTCAGTTTGGCTTATACAGCATGGCTGCAGACCCTACGTAATAGTGCTGTGTAAAAAATTCTCTTCTCTCTTTCTCGCTCTCTATCAATTGATTGATTATATTTGCTTGATGATATTTGATGGATGTTGATGAAATCTGGTGAGATCAATTCACTGATGTAGTACACGATAGTATCCATGGGCTACTGGTTCAAGCCTTAGCTTGCCTCTTGAACCTGTTCCGAATTATGATATGCCATAGGATTAGTGTTGTGATCAATGGCCCGTATGCATTAAAAGTAGTAAATACTATTTACTTAAAAATTGAAGGATTTATTCAAGTATAGGCATAAAAATATAGTAGAAGCTTTTTAACTAACAGCTTTTACTACTAGCATTTGCTCAACAACCTTTTACTTGAAAAGTAGTAAATACTAACATTGATATGCATAAAACCAAGTATTTACTAGAGTTTTCCCAGTAGATGCTTGAAAATTCCAAGGAAGCTACGAGCTACCTTGGCCGTATACTAATAATATTGTGTCGATAACATAACACCTACATGCAAAATGGCTGAGTTACACGTATGATGCATTCTGTGCTCATTTATTGTTAGTGAAATTACAGGAAAGGTATTAATTCAAATCTTTGTGAGGTTGGTCCTCCACATACAATGCACAAGGCATACCAAAAAGAAACATAATTGTCAATACAGCTGTGGCAGATGAAAAGTCTGTTAGATAACTAGTGAAGCATATCCTGAAGGGACATCAATGATAGAAGGGCTTTTGGGCAAGGGTTCTGGTTCTATAGTCTGACCACAAGGATTTACTGAATTCATAAGTAAATACTAGGCAAGTACAAGCATTTACTACGAAGTAAAAGGTAAAGGTTATGCATACCAATCTATCCTTAATGCTTTTACTTTTACTTGACAAGCAAATGCTTTTAACTTTTACTATTCACTATTTACTATTAAGTATTTACTATTTTTTTATGCATACGGCCCTATGTGATCAGTGGCTCTTACCAAAGTTAGCGTGAGCCAGGTGACCTGGCAACGGTTATATTTAACATGCTCTACATAAGGTTTAGATCTAAAAAGTGTTTAGGTCAAACGTTTTCTTGGGGTACTTTGAGCATTGTTAAACCAAAAAACACCTAACATGCTCCTATTAGAACTTAAGTAGTTGATCAAATTTGTAATTTGGGGAAAGCTCTGTAGGCTTGATGAAATGTATCATGATTGAGATATATGCCAAGTATAATTTACAATGATAGTATTCTTATTTGGGTTTTCTAGGTGGCACTCCATATCCAGACATGGAAACCAAATACCTGACTTATCAGTTGACTGAGGGGTACCGTATGCCCAAACCTGACAACTGTGAAGATGATATGTAAGTGAAATCAGAGTTGAATAGACTGCTGCAAAGATATGAAAACAAAATATATGAGTGTTTCCATTTGATATAAAAATATATTGATTGTTAAAAAAATGATAAACTGTAAAAATGCATCGAGGAATAAATGCATGCCAAATGTAAATCATTTTAACATTATGTTTGAACTCTGTTTTAACAAGTATGCAAGTCAGAAAAGCGAGGGAAAAAGGAGAAAATACACAGTACAAATGAGACCCAAACAAAGGTTTACATATGTAAACTTATAAGTATTTGTGTCATAAAGCAGAATGCTATACAGGGCGTCCCAGAAAATAATAATCCTGGAACAAAGGGTTAATTTGGCAAAACTGTGTTGTATGATTATAATAATTATTTTACTATAAAATAGAAACAGTAAGATTAAACCTTAATGCCATTTCTCCAGTCATGCCCCATTGAAAATGTCATGTTAGAACTCACTCGTGACATTAAAGCTGTTTGTGTGGTATGGAATATAAATTAACCCTTTGTTTCAGGATTATTTTTTCTGGGACGCTCTGTAGAATGCAAAATGACACTTGTTGCTTGAAATGTATGAAATCGTTTAATTTCAGCATTACTATATCTTGGTGCACAAGACATATATATATAACTAGTATTATAATGAATTTTTGTTAGCATGTTATATTAAATTTAAAGATTTCATTTTCGTATTTACAGGTATAAACTGATGTTAAGATGTTGGCAAGAAGACCCTGATGATAGACCTTCTTTCCGAGAGATTGAAGAAATCTTGACAGATATGCTATCCCAAGAAAAGGTAAAATATTCATGTGACCTTTTTAGTCATCTTTTATGCCAACGATATAATACTTTATGCCAGATCAATACATAGGGGATACTTTGTTGTATGTGTTGTGTGGTCAATGCTAATCCTGCACTTAATGGACTCCTACGCATTGACCAATTATAGTTGGTAGAATGATTGAACCTGTTGAGCTTTACCTTTTGACCTTATTTGTATATTCATCATTATAATAATGAGATCATTTTCATATCTTTCAAGTTTCGCAAATAATAATATAGTATATTAGGCACACTTGTAAAACATATGTGGTCATCTGGGGGTCAAAGGTCATCCAGAGGTCCAACTTTTCATGTTTACGTCCCCCATGCAAACTGCAACAGTAGACAACACATTCATTTCAAGGAACAATACATTTTATCCATAAAGAAAGCAAGAAGTTTGACAACAAAATGATAGAAAAACGTAATGACATGTTTTGTTAGTATGGATATTAGGTGTTTTACTTTTTCAACATTGTGATATTAAGAGTTGTGGTGATACAATAAAATGCACCGCTGTTATAACTCATGGTTCATATTTGGAAGGAACTTTATGTTAAACCAATAGGTGCAAACACAGTTCCTTGTAACACTACAATAATTAACTCATAATACATCAACGCACTTCTATTTTAACATTGTCTCTCACATACTTACATAGTGTGTAAATTTCCCACACATGTAACAATGATTCAGTCACTTGATGTATTTGTTTAGTTTAGTTTTATAAAAAAATATTCATGTTGACAAGAATTTGTAAATGTAACCAAATCACATTGAAACATTAGTTATTTATCTGTTGTGGCAGTGATGATGCCCATCACCCCATATAAAAACTATAGCAGGCAGTGTCATTCCAAAATTGGAAAGTTAAAAATGTAAGAGTAATTTGCTGTAACAGTGCCATGTAATAGGAATTTTTGCCCCAGTAATTGGTCAGTACAGATCACAAGGCTTATAGTGCGGGAAATTCAAACCTTGCAGTGCATAGCATTTGCCTTGTGATTTATTTGTACCGATTGTTGGCCAAGCCAACAATCCCATTATTTGGCAGTTCTACAGTAAATAAAACATGGTACAAAATGATAATGGACATTTCGGTTGGCATATCTATGATTTGTGTAAATCAATGCAGCGGTGAATTGCTATAATAGTAGTGTACTTCCTTCAAGCGTCAATTTTCACCCCTTCTTTACATTGACATAATCTAAGATTATTTGGTGTAAATTACTGCCAATTTCAAATTTCTTAAACAAGCGAAGTATACTCTACCACATTAAATATTCATCAGTGTATCGTTTGTATTGAAATTTCTTGAAAAATTCGGGAAAAAAAACGGATAAAGTTATCAACAAACGCTCTTAGAAAGTTTTAGTCAATTCATGATCTAAGTTTTGTATAATAGGTGAAAATTGGCAATTTGATATGGTATAATAGTTCTTTTCAATGGTTTGCTCATTGTTTACCCCTTCTCAACAACATGTCATTAGACACTCTGCTTAAAATATCTCATAATAAATGTCCACGTCAAAATAATAATTTTCCACTAAGAAAAAGGATAAGGAACAAAGCTAAATTGCTTTTATGCTCCTTGTTTATTGTTAGTTTTTTTAGATACACTTGTTTTACACTTGTTTTAGCAATCTATGGGTCGCTTTGCACAGAGATCTAATAAAGTTGTAAAAGGTTCTTATGTTATTATTTTAACTTTTATTGTTTATTGTAGTAAAGGGAAGCATTATGCTACTCAGACAAAAGTATTTGTGTGGTGTTTTGTGTACTTGAATTTCGTAATCATCACTCCATGGACCGCGTGAGAAATATCTTTGAATTTTGTGTGACTCTCAATTATTCAACATAGAGCATTTCAGTGTTAATTTAAGCCTTTGGCGCCGAGAGAACGCCTAAGCGTTTCTTGCAAATAAATACTTGAAAATACATTCGGATACTATTTTGGTATCTCAAATATGGAACAATTCAAAAGATGAAGTTTGGTATCATTTTGAAGTTTATAATGTCCTTTACAACTTCAGGCAAGGAGTTTTTACATGGAGAATGCATGTGAATTGCTTTGCTGAGAGATCTACACATGACTTTAGGTGACAGTTCAAAAATTAAATCCTACAATTAATTCGGGTGTGAAAGGGTTAAGCTATGGTAGTTTTTGACTACTTCCTGTTTTTATTTTCTGTTCCCCTTGTTTTATGGTGTTGTGGTGGTAAATATAATAAAATAATTTTTTTTTCTTTTATGTTTCAGATCTACATGTCAACTCATTACTACCAGAACTTCAAGTATGCTGCAATTAGCCTTGATAAAGATGACAAATAAGCACTTGGAACCTTTGTATATTAAAATAGGGAAATATGTCTTTCCAAAAAAAGGACCCACTCTCTATGGTGCCTTCTGGTCAGAGTGTTAGAAAAAAGTGACAAT
The DNA here is from genome assembly GCA_023653785.1 of Ophioderma brevispina. NCBI lineage: Eukaryota > Metazoa > Echinodermata > Ophiuroidea > Amphilepidida > Ophiodermatidae > Ophioderma > Ophioderma brevispina. The sequence continues at coordinate 181,542 of JAMKCH010035734.1, forward strand.
GCAGGTCATATCATATCAATCACCGTGTTCGCATCAATCACATCACATCGCATTTACATTTTGTTAGTGGGGGTGTGGATTTGTGTGACAAAAAAAAGGTGATTTTCAGATTTTTCCTATTATGGAATCGCTGAGATGCGACTCTGATTTGATTTGGGAAAGCTGCATTACAATCCAGGTCCATACAACTTTTCAACAACAAACTTTGATTAATTTCTATACCTAAAGTTTGGCTATATTTCAAAAAAGGTGACAATAATTAGAGATTATTTACATCTAATAATTTTGATATGTTTAGGAAAATTTATCAAATTTGACTAATGTCTATACAAAATGGGCTGGCAATATGCCATTGCTCTATACATGGGAGCTGAAATACATTTGTACATAATATAATAAAATGTATTTATATAGTGCTCTGCGGAGAACACGTCATACAGTGTGAGTCAAAATGATTGTTCCCCGATGAAACAAAAAATATTAAAAATATTTGTAATCTTTTTAGAATATTATTATATGCTTTATATTAACAAATATTTATTTCTCAATCACCATGTCAAAAATACCGAGATTCATGCATTTCATTTTCAAGTTATGGCCTCATTTTTAGAGGGCTCCCAAAATGCCGCGTGTACAAATTTAGTACAGCAAACATGTTAACATTGTAATTCACAAACCTGGATCCAGAAAAACGAGACAGGCAAAGAACTTTCTTTCTTGTTTATTGCATTTATTCATGATAGAGATATTGAAGCACAAAATTATAATATTTATCATGAAAGAAAATTGTACCAAAAAACTCTGACCTTTGGCCAACTAAGGTGTATCACTTAAATTGAAACCTGGTTTTGCTGTGTATTTTTCAATATCTTTTGTTTTGTCTTAGTTAATAGTTAAAGATGAGTTCATTCCAAACCTTGAAGAATTCTAAACAGTCAAATAGAATTGCACTTGTTGTTGCATTAATCATAACTCAATAACTGGCCTGTGTTATACTCATTGGGGCTTTATTACCATTTATCTCCACCAGTGTAAAGCCATACATTAGGTATCCCATTTGAAATTTGCGCTTCAATAACTAAATCAATAGAATCGTGTACAAGGCAAATCTGAGGGCCTTTAATTTAAATAGTGCAGATTATTGATTGCCTGAACCAAAATGAAAAATTCAAAATTCCTGTGACAGCTATTTAATGTACTTTTGATGTATTTACAATTTTAAGAGCTACCTTGCACAGTTTGACGAGAAAAAAATCAGATATTTGGGGTAACAATCATTTTGACTCACACTGTATACATCCCCCAGTTTTGAGAAAACCTCACACTTTGCATGTACTATTACTAAATACAGAAGTACAATTTTGGAATTTCTGGAAGATATGCCATTGTATAAACTTTCCAACTTAATTTGATAAGTTTTTAGGATAGTTGGGTGAGATTCTGTTAATTGTAATAATGGAAATGCATGTTTATCATATGGAAGTTTATTACTATTTTTGTACGAGTCCCTCCCTCAGTCATCTTACATCGTTAAGAAATTGTTCCCCTACTAATCCTACTATTTACCGTGAACTGAACCGCCGAACTGAAACAAATGTGACCTTTCTACATGAATGATCATGAATTGCCAGGACCTGTTAACCACAATCAGCATTCAATTTTTTTGTAAATAAAACTTTTCTGAATAATTAGATGTGTTTGTTTGGGCCCCGATTAATGAATGGATTTATGGATGGATGAATGGATGTATGATTCGAGTCAACCAAAAAGGTGAAACGTCACTTCACAAAACAGAAGTATTGCCATGACCGATTTACCTGAAACTTGTATGTCGGTAGTAAGGACCCATATGTTGGCATGTTAATCTGTCCATCCCACATGAACTATATTGATTATAGTACTGGGTAATGTACTTAAAGGAAATATGTCAATATTTTTTGGTCAAGCTCCGTTTGACTTAATTCATAAAATATATGTACATGACACACGAATTCCCGAAAAAATAATACAATTTGATGTAAAATAACACAATGAGGCATTTAATTTTTCTTTTTGTACATACTAAGAAAACGGGCGGATTTTTCGCCACGGCTTCATTGATCAAAAGCGCCCACTCTTGACGTCAAGTGATGAGACCAAGAACAAACAATCGTTTTACCACTCGAATTGTATTGCTGACACTCGTAAATTGATGGATAATGAGAAGACTAATAAATTAGAACAAAGTTACAGAATGACATATTTTGTTTCATCATTTCGTTGTGTTTAATTATTATTGAGTGGCAACACTGCGAATTGATGGTCACACAAGACGTAAATTATGGATGGTCGTCACTTTGACGTCACCATTTGCCCTGCGATGTGGATTTGTCGGAATCGTTTTCGAGTAAGCTATTGGCGGGGAATTAAAAGGGCAAATTACTCAACAAGGTGGCAATTTTCAACTTATTTTGAATTATATATGTAATCTACTCTTCCGATCTTTTCCATCCATACCAAATTTCTTCCAAATATTCAGAATCATGACATAATTTCCGTTAATGTTTTGGTTATGGTTTTTTTTCATAAACATTTTGACACCCATATGTTTTTCCAAACAGATTTCATGAGAATCTGAAATCATGGGTGTCCATTTTTTAAATGTGTTCTTAGGTGTTTGATAAAGGGTGACATTTGTACAGGGGTAAACAATAACGTTTTTAAATTATTATAAACATTTATACAATCTGTTCGGTTGTTGCCGAAGGTTTTCTAAAAAGGTATATATTTTCCATTTTACCAACCTATTGTTTATTACAATAGTGCTCAAAAGGGTCAAGGTCCTTAGTTTAGAGAATGGTCCGATTTGCTGTGAAAACTGGTTTTAAATCGATCTTGGGTCATACTAAATAATAAAATGTTAGTATTCAGTGTTTCAACTTTCAAAGTGTAGACTTTTACAGATCTGGCTAGATGGTCTCCCCATAGACCCCTCGTGGGCCACGGCCAATTTGGTCCTTTAATTATCATCAAGAACGTCATTGACAACGCAACCTGTATTTTTTCGGCTTCTACATAGTAAGGCGAACCCAATTTGCACATTTTTTTAAAAAACAAACCGATGAATCTGAAATTGATACCCCCAGTGTTGACCTTGAACCCGTTTTGCCTTGTAACTCGTTTCTATGCCCTCAGGTAGGGCAAACTGACCTTTCTATAATCCTTGAAAGGTACTGACCTGATGGTTATTAAACAACATATGTGGGCCCTTTTATATTTTGACCCATGTGATAACCTTGCCCCTATAGAATACATCCAAGAACACATTTAAAAAAAAGGGAACCCATTGATTTTTGGAATACTCATGCAACTTTTTTTTTTGATTTAGAAAAACCCTTGGTGCAAGATGATTATGAAAATTTTCACAAAACTACAGTTCCACATATACTAGTAGCTACTTTTGGTTAAACTAAAAATAGTTAAATAGCAGCCACGCTCTATATTTCTTGAATTATAGTGAGCGCACAATTTGAGAACTGCAATATTATGGTCCAAGATTTTAAAACAAAAGGACATGTGTGACATGTATTTATTGTACCGTAAATATGAGCATCTCAACTCATTGTAACAATGTGCTCTTGTCGGAAGATATCAATTCTCCTGCTGCAAAATTATTTGTATATAATATACACATAGTAAAAATGCAACAATTGTTAGCTAAATCATTTTTTTTTGCCAATAGTCTTACAATAACTATTATGTACTTTCGATGAGACTGCATGCACACTGGATAGCAAGAATGCATATAAAGTGTGATGGCACTGCTTTAATATATAGTTGGTAGAAGGGAGTAATATTAAAACATGGTTACACTTCTGTTTCGTGGATTTCAATATTGACAATCTCTATGGCTTTCAGAAATCTATGTTTCCATGTACATTTTGTAAGAAATGGGTCACAGTTGAATTTTGTCATTTGAACTTTAATTAAACCCATAAAGTTTGTCCATTTGCCTACAACAGTAAAAGAGGTCCCAACCCAAATTCCAAATTTGAAGTGACTCCCAGTGAAATTGATTTTGTGCTTCTTTCGGATTTAATCTTGAGAATCAACTATTTCTTTACAGTCCCCCACAACCATGAAATATGATTATATCAATCCGAAAGCTTTTGATATAAATAACAAACGATAACATAAGTTTTATTCCAAACTGCTACAGGTAAGTCACACTTACCTGAAAGATTATTTTCCTAACCCCCCCCCCCTATAAAACCAAATGAAATTCTTCAAATTGGGGGCGCTATGCCTGTGACGTCATTAACGTACAGGTCAATAAATCATGGTCCGGGATATACATAACTAAACGCCCGCACAACTTGTCGGAAATCATTTCGTGATATTTCATCTTCAACCGAAATAAGTGAAAGTACAAGCCCTAGTCGCAAAATATGCCAGATGAAGAATCAGAAAATTGGAGTATTCCGTCGGAAGTACCCGGGATAGCGAGAGCTAGCCAGGGTTTTTCGCCGGTAAGGAAACTACCCCCGGCGCGGAACAACGAAGGGATTACGACGTGGATCCGTGGGGTGCTGCATACACAGCGTAAGTGCCAAGCGTTTTGAACAGTTGTTGAAAAAGCAATCCCACCTAATTTTTTATTGAGAGGTAAATTAATTTATCGTAGGCAATCTTATAAGTCCATATTCATTGTTATTTGTGCTAGATTAGAACCTTTATATGACACTTGTATTAACGAGCCAATCGTGATTAATGACAGCATGTCAGAATCAAAAAGTGCCGCTACACATAATTCTAGGCATGGAACCAAATTATTTGGTTGATGCCGCACTGTTGTCTTGATGTCTGTTTGGGCTGAGACTAGAATAAATAACGTTCTAGGTATTCTATTCTCATGTTTGGGGCTGAATCGCTTCTCGCTGATTGATGTAGGGGGGATGAGCTTACTTGTCAAACCTGACATGTCACGGAATCCTGTATTTTTCGTATCAATTGGGACCAAATATAGCAATTTACGTAATTTTAAACCTTTATGTCCCTCATTTTGAACATTTAATAATGCTTCATTTTCTCTCGACTTGTTTTGCACTCATAGGATTTTCGTGATTTGTTGTCCAAACAAACGAAGGTATGTTTGTACCTTTTAGAGCTTTATTTACCAAATCGAAATGGATTTTTTTCTAACCTCCCCCCTCAAAAATACGACGCATTAGGTGTGTACCCTCTGCCTGTCACATTCACGCGTTTGTTCTGCACAACATATATACACCGTACTTAGCTCACGTATCTTGTGGCGTGGCTTACCGTGCATAACTCATGTTTTTTCTCAGTCCTTGGGGTTGTTAAATTACAATTCCAGGCCCTTTCACGACCAAATCATTTATTACAAGCATCGGGTTGGTGTCCATGAAATGATGTCAGACTAAATTCTTGAGAATTAGCACAAACACTGACCATTTAATCAGAAGTAAATCCCCACACTGGGTGTTTCATGTTATCAGCTCCATTCAGCGCTTCTACGGCCAGTTTTACCAACGTACAATTGCCGTTCAATCTATGATACAGCCTCCACATATAATGTAGGCAGTTTTTTTCTGCGGACGTCGTTTCTTCTTTCCCTCCCCCGTTTTTATGATTTCTAAGTATGACTTTTGCTAGGTCTAAAATGTGTACATCAATTTAAAAACGTTTGTTAATCTTGGAATGGATATTTATTGCTATACCATACAAAAGCAAGCCATGCAGGCAGAGTGAATAAGTAAATGCGCAGCAACTGACTAGTTCATGATCACCCGACACCGGTCAAATAAACTATAGGCCTAATTCATATGATAAGCAGAACATCTACACAAACTTCTACCACATAAACGTGTATTTGCAACATATTAAGTGTACAAAAGAATCTGAAAGTCACAGAAAAATGACTTTTCAGAGCTGTGTGGTGTTGCATGGTTGCAGAGTTGGAGCGAGTCCGGACTCGGACTCGGACTCAATCGGTGAGTCCGGAGTAGAGTCGGACTGGAATCGGACTCGGACTCATGGCTTAGTGGACTCGGACTCTGACTCGGACTAAGGCCCCCGTGGACTCGGAATCAGGCCCCATGGACTCGGACTCGACCTGCTGGACTCGGACTTGGATTCAACCCTGTGGACTCGGAATCAAAGATGAGTCCGGCTGAGTCCGGTAAGAAAATTTAAACTTAAAATCATCCATTCCATGTGTCTCAATCTGTGACTATGACTATAAAATTCCAATGCATAAAATAAGGTTTAAAAATGTTTAGTTTTTATTATTGCACAACTGTTTTTATAATTCAATTCACAGTTATTTCAAAAGTAATTTTTTTGTTTTCAATTCAGAGGTATTTACTTCTTCACTTTTCTCTTCCGTATTCAGATTAGTGTTGTTGATTATTTATATTTTCAAAGCTTGAAGGGTTAAAATTTAAAAATACATTTTGGCTAATTTAATTCCATAGGAATTATGTTTCTCATTGTCGTCGTCATCATCATCATCGTCATAATCATCATTGTCATCATTCATTGTGTTGTCATTCATCCCTAACTCCTAGCAGTTTTCATTCGAAGTGCAGCTTTCAAATCCTTCGTGTAAAGTCTAGCAGGACTCAGATCCACAATCACACAGCCTACATGCAAAACACAGGTTGCATACTACGCAGTCTCCGAGTGTGAACCTGAATAACGCCAGACCACATGTAAACACAGATCAATTATTTGCCTGGGTGGCCTACTACACCCCCACACAACCTTAAATTTTGCATTCAAGCCCAGACTCAAGCCCCACATTCTCTGGACCGGACTCAGACCTGCGGACTCGGACTCAGACTAGGACTCAGGTCCCGTGGACTCAGGCCTAGGACCTGTGACTCGGGGGGGGGGGAACTCAGGCCCCGATGGACTCGGACTCAGACTCAACGCTGATCGGACTCGGACTCGGCTTCGGACTCATGAGTCCGGAATCGCTCAAAACTGCATGGTTGCCACGCCATTGGATACACCACTCACACCACCTCAGTCATGACGGCCGGCCGGCGGGTCACACACTCCCTTCCTTGGTTTTCACCAATTATTAATCCCCATATACATAGCCACCAAGTACCAACAACTTTCTCGTCTTCAGTTCTTCTATAATTGCAAATAACATGTTAATACATACAGAATCGCATCATTGTTAGAAACAATGACTCGAGATGTACAGTGTTACATTTTTGCACTGTGATTACGTGATCGGTGTACCGAAATGACGTCATGTTGCATTTATAATAAGGCAATTGGGCGCTTTGGGTTGTATTGAAAATAAGGAAAATACATAAAATCTTGACAGTTTTTAAGCGCCCCAATAGTAGGGTCCCCAGATTCAAAATTAAAGTCCCATTCTAGAAAGTTTGGGAAGAAGGTTTGAAAGTGTTTCTTGTACTTTCAAGGGTTGTGAACAAAACAAGATTTTGTGGGTCCAACCTCTGGGAAATGTGGGGAACTCTTTCTAGAGTCTTTGGGAGCTTTTCAAATGGCAGCCAAAATTCCAGAAATGGCATATTAAAGCTAAAAAAAACAGTTACTAAGAGTTAATATGAAATCAATTTTGGGGTATTTCTTAATGCTATTATTGTGTAATGATATTCCAATAATTGGAAGTTATGATAAGTACCCTTAGAGGGCGGTGTTTTCAAAATGCTGCCTAATTTCCGTATAATAGCCTTTTGGGGACCATTATCAATTAATTATTATTGAATACGAGTATAAATCAAAGTGAAGATGTTGCAGGTATTGTTTTTACATTTTCAAGGATGCCTAACAAGATTATTTAGTCCACACCTCGGGGAAAGTGGGGAAACTCTCGCTAGAGGCGTTTTTCAAAATGCCGCCAAAATCCAGAAAATGGTATATTTAAGATGAGATCCAAATGAAACAATGTTGGGGTATTTCTGAATGCTCTCTATTCTGTAATGATATTTAAATAATTAGAATTAATGATAGGTACCTTTAGAGGGCGCTTTTTCAAAATGGCCGCCAAAATTCCAGAAAATTGCATATTAAAGCTAAAAACGGCTATCTAAAAGTTAATATGAAATCAATTTTGGTGTATTTCTTAATGCTAATTATTGTGTAATGCTATTCCAAATATTAGAATTTATGATAAGTACCCCATAGAGGGCGCTTGTCAAAATGGCTGCCAAAATTCCATATAATAGCCTTTAGGGGGCTGTTTTCAATTATTATCAAATTCAAATATAAATCAAAGTGAAGATTTTTAAAGATGTTTTTTTTATATTTTCAAGGATGCTGAACAAGATTGTTTATATCCAACATCTGGGAAATGTAGATAACTCTCAAATGGCCGCCAAAATTCCAGAAATGACATATTAAACCTAAAAACAGCCATCTAAGAGTAAAAATTGATATCAATTAATTATTATTCAATTACAAGCATTAATCAAAGTACAGATGTTTGAAAGTATTTGTTTATATTTTCAAGGATGCTGAACAAGATTGTTTTGGTCCAACCTCTGTGAAATGTGGGGGAAATCTCGATAGAGGGCGTTTTTCAAAATGACCGCCAAAATACCAGAAAACCGCATATTAAAGTATATTAACAGCTATCTGAGAATCAAAATGAATATCATGTTGGGGTTGTTTCTTAATGCTATTTATTGTGTAATGATATTTCAATCACAAAGATTTATGATAAATGCCCCTAGAGGGCACCTTTTTCAAAATGGCTGCCAAAATTCCAGAAAATTACATATTAAAGATAAAAACAGTCATCTAAGATTAAAAATGAAATCAATTTTGGGTGTCTTATTGCTAATTATTGTATTCCGCTATTCTAGCAATTGTAATAATATGATAAGTACCACTAGAGGGTTTCTTTTTCAAAATGGCAACCCAAATTCCATATAATAACCTTTTTTGGGGGGTTTGCATTATTGACAAATACAAGTATAAATAAAAGTGAAGATGTTTGAAGGTATTCTTTTATATTTTGAAGGATGCTCAGATTCTTAAGGTCCGACCTCGCTACAGGGCGTTTTTCAAAAGGGCCAGCAAAGTTACAGAAATGGCTTATTTAAAAGCTAAATATAGCCATCTAAGAGTAAACATGATATCAGTTTTAGGTATTTATTGTATATTTAGGAGTGCGCTTTTTTGAGATGGCTGCCAAAATTTAATATGTCTTTTTTTTATACATTTCAGAATTTAAATATAGTACATTTTATATAATTAAATCGGGTCATCCCCCTTAACACACATTTGGAATTCGGCCGATTTGAAGGGAGATAAATTTTCTATAGTATTGCCCTCCTTCAGTGATTATTGCTAAAATATTTTATGTATTATAATCTACAGGTACTAGTATTTACAATCTGAAATGTAAAAAAAACCCTTTATATTTTAAATTTAACAGCCATTTTGAAAAGCGCCCTCTAGGGGCATTTATCATAAATCCTTATGATTGAAATAGCATTACACAATAAATAGCATTAAGAAACAATCTAAAATGATTTCATTTTTTATTCTCAGATAGCTGTTAAATACTTTAATATGTGGTTTCTGAAGTTTTGGCGGCCATTTTGAGAACGCCGTCTATCGAGATTTCCCCACATTTTCTCAGAGGTTGGACCAAAAAATCTTGTTCAGCATCCTTGAAAATAAACAAATACTTTCAAACATCTGCACTTTGATTTATACTTGTATTTGATAATAATTGTTATAATTTTTTTACTCTTAGATAGCTGTTTTTAGCTTTAATATGTCATTTCTGGAATTCTGGCGGCCATTTTGAGAGTTAACCACATTTCCCAAATATTGGACCTAAAAAATCTTATTCAGCACCTTAGAAATATAAAAAAATCTTTAAAATCGTCATCACTTTGATTTATATTTGAATTTGATAATAATTGAAAACAGCCCCCAAAACGCTATTATATGAAATTCTGGCAGCCATTTTGAAAAAGCGCCCTCTAGGGGTACTTATCATAAATTCTAATAATTGGAATAGCATAATACAATAACTAACATTAAGAAACACCGAAATTTGATTTCATTTGGAGTCTTAGATGGCTGTTTTTAGCTTTAATATGCAATTTCTGGAGTTTTGGCGGCCATTTTGAAAAACGCCCTCCAGCGAGAGATTCCCACATTTCCCAGAGGTTGGACCAAAATAATCTTGTTCAGCATTCTTGAAAATGTAACAAATACCTTCAAAAATCTTCACATTGGTTTATACTTGCATTCCATAATAATTAATTGATAACGGTCCCAAAAAAGGCTATTATATAGAATTTTGGCAGCCATTTTTAAAAAGCGCCCTCTAAAGGTACCTATCATAAATCCTAATTATTTAAATATTAATATATAATAGAGAGCATTCAGAAATACATCAAAATTAATTTCATTTTGATTCTCATATATCAGTTTCTAGCTTAAATATACCATTTTCTGGAATTTTGGCGGCCATTTTGAAAAACGCCCTCTAGCGAGAGTTCCCCACATTTCCCAGAGGTTGGACCAAATTAATCTTGTTCAGCATCCTTCAAAATATAAACAAACACCTTCAAACATCTTCAGTTTGATTTATACTTGCATTCAATAATAATTAATTGATAACAGTCCCAAAAAAGGCTATTATACAGAATTTTGGCAGCCATTTTGAAAAAGCGCCCTCTACGGGTACTTATCATAAATTCTAATCATTGGAATAGCATTAAACAATAATAAGCATTAAGAAATACCCCAAAATTGATTTCATATTAACTATTAGATAGCTGTTTTAGCTTTAATATGTATTTTATTTGAATTTTGGCGGCCATTTTGAAAAACGCCCTCTAGCGAGAGTTCCCCACATTTCCCAGAGGTTGGACCCAAAAAATCTTGTTCAGCACCCTTGGAAGTACAAGAAAACACCTTCAAACCTTCTTCCCCAAACTTCTAGAATGGGACTTTAATTTTGAACCCTACTACAAAGCTTTATAAAGACAGATAAAAATCGAAACTTTATTCTGTTCATTTCCTAAGGTCACCAGCTTTCTTTTGAGATGTAATCATAATTTCATGGTGTGTGGACTTTAAGAAATCTTTGAATATTTCAATTCAGGAATATATCTGAAAGTGAATTGTGCAACTCTCTTTTCATTGTGTGAGGAATATCACAGATATTCGTTTTTGTCAATTTGGACTCTAACAAAGATCATTTTATGCTGTGTAACTATAGGACGGACTTTTGTCAGTAAAACTTGGCATATTTGCTAACAAAAGTAACAGGAAGCTGTCGACAAAAGTTCTAATTTCGAATTTACTTTGCAGTAGAATTGATATGACAGATCATTCTTGCATTATACTCTGTAAACCCACTGACCTCTACACATGGATAGCGGGCTGCCGCACAGTTGAATGGTCGCCGAGTGAAACAACAGGAAGTTGGTTTTTGACCTATACAATATGGCAGAAACAATGCATACACCTGCTGATGCACATATTCCACACAGATGTTCTATTGTTTGACAAGGTGTATGCATTGTTTCCCGCCATATTGTATAGGTCAAAAACCACTTCCTGATGTTTCAATCGGCGACTCAGACCCGCTATCCATGTGTAGAGGTCAGTGTGTAAACCTGGAAGTACAAAGTAATCAATAAACTCCCATACAAGTCTCACAAGGAATGCCTGGTATTTGTCGACTTACATGATCAGTATTTTGTGTATCAGAGTGTAAGAGAATTTTGTTTAGTTCGTCCATCATCCTGTATCTTTTAGTAGGCGAGACTGCTACGCAGATAGCATCCATTCATTTACTTTATACTTCGAATGTTTAATGCAGTATATTTACTTGTACATATATAAATGCCTAGATTTTTGATATGGAATTATATTTATAGTCTATCACATAAGTTTACTTTTTAACAGATTCATATAGAATTGACTAACTGATGGAATCTTGATTTACTCGGGAAAGCTGTACATTAAGTAAGCATGTAAACATACTGATTTAATAAACATTGGATTATATGGTGTTACTGCCACCTAGATGCAAAAAGAGCCATATGTAGGACAGCCATAGTTCTTTGGCTGACTGACTTCGGCCACCTTCAATATGTCATTAATCTCGGAGCAAGTATGTAGTGCTCTTTAACACGACATAGTCTAACGCTGTGCTTAGAGTTGTGAGCTGCATAACACTGTTAGTACAAAATTCTGTGTGCCCCTAATGTCCACCCCTTAACCGATTTATGGTAATAATGATTAAAAAGATCAATATTCCACTAAATAGTAAGCAAATATTCAAATTTATGCATATTTTGAGATTTCTTACACAATGGTCGTCTGTACCAAATTTTACTATAACCTGTCATACAAATCATAAATTTTGAATATAGATATATTATTTTATTAACCAACTGTTGATATTAAGTGGTTCTATTATCCATGTTTTAAATATTGTTGAGCATTCTTTTTTTTTAATGGTATAATTCTAAGTACTGCAATCTAGAGTAGCATGCTATATAAATACTATATTTATGTCCTATGGATATTTCATATACATTTAATAACAATTATCCGTCATGTTTTATAAGAAAGATATGCATTTTTAAGTGGACATCAGATATCTAGTGAGGATTTCAACCTTTTCTGTTTTCCCTTAGTTTTCTACTGAGAATCACACTTTGAAATGTATGATAACCTTCTATTTCTTTCATATTTCAACTCCCCATATGCCGCTATGTAAATTTACTTTTCCGATACTGGACCATTTAATGCAAAAATTCACTTCTGGTTTCGTAAAATACGAAAAGATTGTAGCCGTATGGGCGTGTGAGTTGTTTTGTTAATTGACGGCACCCCTTCCACCACATTCTGATGTTTTCTTCAGTGAATCCCCTCATTTTGATCCTTCCTATGGGACATTGCATTAAGTAAACCAGATCTGTCTGGTACCTTCATAATATGAATAGTCCACTTGCGTCAGTAGCATTAATTTTTAATTAAAACCCAAAACAATTAACATGTTTAGATTTTTTAAACCTTATTGTATGTGCTTTGAAGTCTGGAATAGCTCAGAATTTTTTTCGTGGGATCAGTCATGGGGGGTGTCCTGTGCTATGCAGAGTGGTCTTGGAATATCCAAGGGCAAATGGAAATGAGCCCAAACACATGGCAAATTGTTGATCAATTGAAGTGCGTAATTTTTTTGTTTGTTTTTTGTTTTATTTTTAAAGAGTTTTAATATAGGCCTATGTAAGAATAATAATGCAGGACAATAGTCTGTTTTAATCAGTAAGATGCTTATTTAGGGAACAAAAGTAAATCTTTATTTACACATTTTGTTTAGTTATACAGGGTGAGTAAAAAACTTGACCTTGGATTGTGTCCGCCATTTTGCATTTTTTAAGCAACACATCTACATTTGTGGGTAATCATCTAAATTCTTATTCATTATCTTTAATTTTCTGTAAAATCATTCACATCAAGTTAGATATATGCCGAGCTACAGTCGTTTGAATCAAGTAAGTCCTTTTGCGCTCTGTCCACGGGATTCACATTCAAATGAATGGCATTCAGAGAATGACTCTTTCGTTCTTTCGTGCAAGTCCAAATCACGTGGAAGATCCGTCTTTAACCAGCTGAATGCTTTCATCATCCAGTTGATCAGGCCTGGAATTCCTCACAGTCATCTATGATCTCACAGTCATCTATGATTTGGCTAATGGTTTGTGGCTCTCCACAATCGCAGTTTGTGATGGTTCGCTCCGATCTTGTGAAGGAAGTTCTTTGTACGACCACCGCATTTCTGAGTCTGTTTGAGGTTTACCCATGCTTTCCTATCAAGGTCCAGCCTTTGGGCTTGCTAGATGGGTGTCCACAAACTGCTGTAGTCCAAGTAAGAGGGATGCCAGTGCTCAAACCATCTGTGCAACCCATCATGTCCATGAATCCAAGATGATCGATAGGGACACTGCGACTGCAGTGCCATGGATTGGGTAGCAAAGTATTCCGTGGAATTCTCTGATCCCAAAGGGTGTAGGTGGTGGGATAGACTACAGTTCATCACATTTCTTGGCGCGCTTGATCGTCTGAAGGTTTCTCCTAAGGTTTGCATGAGCTAAGCCAGACGGAATTGGAGGAAATTCAGCTGTGCAGAAAAATCGGGCTATTTATTGAATGCAGAATAAAGGTTACCTCTTTAACCCTACAAAATTCAGATAACATTTACCATCTTCTAACAGTTTCTACGGCCTCATCCTCAGACCATTCTTTGGAAAAATACAGTAACTTAACATGTATCAGTTTCTGACGGAGTTGAATGAATGAAACCATATAAGGGACAACATCGGTGCCAGTCAAGACACTTTTTGATTTTAATGATATATTGTTCTAGTTGAGACCATCTGAAAGATTGTTTCAATAAAACCTAGCATTATCACTGCCTCTTACACCTTTAAATATCACTTATTGGGAACATGACATCTACATACACGTAGATCATTTGAAGTTTACAACCACTAACCTTGGCTGTCCCCGTAAAGGATCAAAAATCTTGGGTGGACACTTTCTTGCATGGCGTCTGGAAAAAGTGCTTTAAAATGTCTGAAAATGCACTAGTTATATTAAAAAAGTGACCAAATTTCATGATTGACATGGTAGACTGGTATGTTTTCTCAAACTAAGCGGCATTTGGACAGTGAATTTGAGGAAATTTACTCCGCGGTCATCAATTTCACATCGATTTGCAAATTACTAGCTTTGGCGACTATAGAGAATCTTGGGTTGCCGGTTTGACATCGGGCAAGTTGGTGATTCGTAACTAAAAATTTTTCTGGTCATCATAATGTTCAAAATTGGTTATTTGGTGATTTCAGCTTGTACTTTGGGGTGATGTTGTTGTATTTCCTCTGTGAGAGTTTTAAATGTGAAAGAAACATGCTCAAAGTTGCCATTTTTCCCATAGACTACTGTGTATAAGTGAGTTAGTGGTGTGTAACCTTTGGGGGGGGGTCATTTGCTTAGTTGGCTGCTGTGCATTCAAATGGAAATCCGTGGATGGGGGAAAAGCTGACTACTTGATTCAAAAGACTCTAGCTCAGCCTATACTGAACCGATTGCAATTATCTTTGCAGCAAATTAAAGAAAATGAAGTAGGCTTTCTGATGATACCACATGTGTTAGATATATTTTATTTAAAATTTCAAAATGGCGGATAAAATCAGGGTCAATTTTTTTTTACTCGCCCTGTATTTCAAGGTGGGTGTCCCAATCACCATCCAATGTTCTGTATGTTTTCTCCTTCACATGGAAGCGTATCCCCAAAAGGAGAGTGTGTGTTAATAAATCTATTTAAAGGAGTAAAGTGGGGTAAGGTTATCGATCGGGTCAGCTACCTTTAATCCAATAATAAATAAAAATAAATTGTATTGTATAACTGGTATTCAGAAATCTTGTTATGCAGAGCAAATAGAAAATTAACTCTTGGGCAAGACTTCCATATGTACCCCCCCTCTCATATATCTACATGCAACATAAAATGTTATTATTTTAGCTATTTATTCCGTTTTTGATCAAACAAGGCCAAAATTAAAATACATTTTGTATCATGTAAATATATACGAGGGGGGTACATATGGAAGTCTTTCCAACTCTTGCATTCCCATGTAGGAAGGCAATACTTAACAGCCTACATACCTTACACAAAGGTGGGCGAGAACCAGAAACAGTTTGGATCTTGCCCAGAGGGTGTTTTGAACCAATCCCATAATTCATTGCAATATGCCTATACTGTACTGTACAAAAATCTTGGTAGTACTTAGGGATAAAATGTGTTCAAGAAGTTAGAGGGCCACAAATCATTTTCATGATCGTGCTAAAAATTCATTAAGTACTAATGCTTTGGAGGCTAAAATGAGTGTAAAAGTCAAGGGTTTTGCTAAAGAATAGGATTTTGGTGGGATCACATGACCCTACTGAGGTGAAATTTCCCCAAACTGGTGCATTGTGGGATTGACTCAATACACCCTCTGGATCTTGCCTGTCAAGATATTCTCCTTGGACTGCTGTCTGGACCATGATTTAGAAATAAACATGCAAAATGATTAAAAGGAGAGTTGGTGTCGGATAGTTGGTGGAGGGAAATCAACAGCGTATTGCTTTTGTTCTTAGATTATCTCTTAAGCCCATGATATACTTCCAGTCGCACCGAGCGATTGGCGTGCGCAATAACGGATTCTGACCCAAGATCAAGTGTTACGCATGCTCAAGTGCAGAAATCGCTCGCTGCGAATGGGAGTATATAATGGGCTTTATAAATTTCTTACGAGTTTGCAAAGTGTTTTCATTCAAAGAATTTTTGTTCTACACATTTCAAAAAAGGATCAAAATATTATTTTCTCCAAACTGATAGACCTAGGTAGACCTGTGATTTCAAAAAAATGTAGTGTTAAAAGCTGACTCAGATTTTCCAATGAGGGCGCACTCAATTTTCAAACAAATAGTGTTTTTTTGCATGTACATAATGCTTGTTCATATACTAATCATTGTGTGAAATACATAAGCTCAAATCGAAGTCCTTTATATAGAAAATCACATCTTTGTTATAAAATTTCAGATCCAGAATTTTTGTTGTACATGGTATCCTATGGCACCCTTATACTGTGCATAAGGTTGCACACCACCAAATACACTGCCATTCATTTATGTACGAAATTGCCCTGATTAAAATTTTTCGCTTACAAAGCGACACCAGTTCCTAGCGACAACATTTTTCTTGCAACTCTACATTTCTGCATACCATTCACTCAGGAAAAACACTATGGTGACCACGGAAATTTCGAGCTACTGGAGCGCGAAGACTACGATGAGTTGTAAGCTCCTCTCAAACTAGGGTTTCTAGTCCAAAGATTCCTGGGGGAAAGAGGTTAAAATAAGCACTATAAGTACTCAGCAGAAAGCCTCACAGACTTCTGATCTCAATAGCTTGTTGGTTTGTATGTTAAAAACTATTTCCAGCACAAAAAATGACCCCAAAAGTTGCAGTTTTAATATTTTTTAACTTAGACTTGACCCCCATTTTTACTCTTTCTTTCAACACAATTCAGCCAGAGGGTGCCAGACCAGATCTTTTTAGTGGTGTGGAATCATAAATGTTTACTCTGTGAAAATGGAAAATCCGATTCATCTCTAACTTTGGAATTAGGCATTTTAGGTGACTATCTTTAGTTCTAGATGATTATTTTAATTACTACATAAAAATTACATTTCAAAATCTCTGAGTCAGCCTGAATAACTGATGAGGAAAATGTGCTAACTTTAGAAAAATGAAAATGATACAACAAACTTGCATTCTTCTGAAATGTATACACTGTAGACTTTGATTCCCTTTTATATAGGGAAATAGCCAAATTAGAAAATTAAGTTATCAATACGTTGCATTACATATTGGGCAATTGGACATGTTAGCATTTTAGGTAGACGTTTTATATAGAAGTCACATGGATGCAAATGAGGTATTACAATTGAATCCGTCATGCGATGTATGACATTAATGAATGCCATTTGCATCCGTGGGACTTCTATATGAACTACCGAATTTGGATACCACAGGCCATAATAATTCACAGGAATGGATTTACAGGAACAAAAAATACAATGTGTATTGTGTAATTACTGTGTAATTGGTGTATTTTTTGTTTGTATGTGTTTAGTGGACTTTATGTAAGCAACCGTGATTAAGGTGATGTTCCATTTCGGGCCAGTAGGCCTTTCGAACATCCCCTTCATTTAATTTTTGTACCAAGCTATATTTTATATATTGTATTTTTACATGAATGTAAATTTACATGAATGTAATGAGCATGAAACAGCTGTTACTCCTTGGGATCAAAGAGAGAGAGAGATGCTTGCATGAGGACATTGGTTATGCATATCGGCGAAGTAACTGATTTCTGTGCAGTTACCATTGTCTAATTATACCTTTCAATACTCTGCAGGGTTATGTCAAAAAAAAAAAAAAAAAAAAAAAAATGACCCCAAAAGTTGCAGTTTTAATATTTTTTAACTTAGACTTGACCCCCATTTTTACTCTTTCTTTCAACACAATTCAGCCAGAGGGTGCCAGACCAGATCTTTTTAGTGGTGTGGAATCATAAATGTTTACTCTGTGAAAATGGAAAATCCGATTCATCTCTAACTTTGGAATTAGGCATTTTAGGTGACTATCTTTAGTTCTAGATGATTATTTTAATTACTACATAAAAATTACATTTCAAAATCTCTGAGTCAGCCTGAATAACTGATGAGGAAAATGTGCTAACTTTAGAAAAATGAAAATGATACAACAAACTTGCATTCTTCTGAAATGTATACACTGTAGACTTTGATTCCCTTTTTTATAGGGAAATAGCCAAATTAGAAAATTAAGTTATCAATACGTTGCATTACATATTGGGCAATTGGACATGTTAGCATTTTAGGTAGACGTTTTATAAAGAAGTCACATGGATGCAAATGAGGTATTACAATTGAATCCGTCATGCGATGTATGCCATTAATGAATGCCATTTGCATCCGTGGGACTTCTATATGAACTACCGAATTTGGATACCACAGGCCATAATAATTCACAGGAATGGATTTACAGTAACAAAAAATACAATGAGCATGAAACAACTGTTACTCCTTGGGATCAAAGAGAGAGAGATAGATGCTTGCATAAGGACATTGGTTACGCATATCGGCGAAGTAACTGATTTCTGTGCAGTTACCATTGTCTAATTATACCTTTCAATACTCTGCAGGGTTATGTCAAGTGCAAAAGTTGCACATTTGATTGAATTATGTCATCACAATTTCTTTTCCTAAATATCAGTGACCAGTAGATGTACATCATGCTGCATTGACTCGAGCAAATAATGGTACTGTTGATATCCAGTAAATCCGCTCGGTATGCAGAGGATAAAGCACTTCAAATTACTTTTTTATCTGGGAGAACAGAGCCATTGTAATTACCCATACAGTTGAAAAAGATTTCAGGTGCTCATCACCCGATTAAAGGTGCTTGTTCCGATTTATGTGTATTGTGTTCTCTACTTTATATGAGAACCTGGCACTTATACACTCCATCAAGTACCGTGGGAAACAACCTTGCGTTTTTTATGGTAGACGCAATAATGCATGTTGCAAAGCCCTATTCAATACTGTGCTAATATTGATGGTTAACCACTAAAAAGGTGGTTTTTTGTTTATATCTTGGGAATGAAATGGATTTGAGGGCTCACATTTCAGGACGACAATGAGAAAAATACTGCCTTTCATCTGATATCA
The DNA here is from genome assembly GCA_023653785.1 of Ophioderma brevispina. Classification (NCBI taxonomy): domain Eukaryota; kingdom Metazoa; phylum Echinodermata; class Ophiuroidea; order Amphilepidida; family Ophiodermatidae; genus Ophioderma; species Ophioderma brevispina. The sequence continues at coordinate 200,868 of JAMKCH010035734.1, forward strand.
AAATCGATACTACTTCCGGGTAAATCAGGGGGGTCCCAAAGACGATCGGAACACGCACCTTTAAGAGTGAGCATTTTTTTTTCATGACGCAAAGCACAAGATGTCCTCTTTCAGGAATAAATAAACCTTGGGCCTGTGCGTTCAATTAACTTTGACCATGTATTCATCATTTTTCCGAAAAGGAAACAAAGATGAACAACAAATCATGAAAGAAAGTTGTTTGGCAGACTGTGACCTAACGTCTTTGTGCAGAAACAAAACTTACAGTAACTTTCCGCGTAACCCCATTTCTATTCAATTTACCCTGTTGTTAGCATAGGTCGCACGTGATACTGTACTTTATTCCGTAAAGGCTGCTGAATTCTGAGCAAAACTGGGTGCAGACAAAGTGGGTGCAGACAAAGTGGGTGCAGAAAATGTACCAACCCAGGTCGCTAGAAGTATTATGTACTTCCCAAGGGTGCGCCACCTTGGTCCTTATCCGAGCATCTTTTTCTCGTTGGCCTCATAGCCTAAAAAAAAAAAAAAAAAAAAAAAATTTCAGGTGCTCATCACCCGATTAAAGGTGCTTGTTCCGATTTATGTGTATTGTGTTCTCTACTTTATATGAGAGCCTGGCACTTATACACTCCATCAAGTACCGTGGGAAACAACCTTGCGTTTTTTATGGTAGACGCAATAATGCATGTTGCAAAGCCCTATTCAATACTGTGCTAATATTGATGGTTAACCACTAAAAAGGTGTTTTTTTGTTTATATCGTGGGAATGAAATGGATTTGAGGGCTCACATTTCAGGACGACAATGAGAAAAATACTGCCTTTCATCTGATATCAAAATCGATACTACTTCCGGGTAAATCAGGGGGGTCCCAAAGACGATCGGAACACGCACCTTTATGAGTGAGCATTTTTTTTCATGACGCAAAGCACAAGATGTCCTCTTTCAGGAATAAATAAACCTTGGGCTTCTACTGTGCGTTCAATTAACTTTGACCATGTATTCATCATTTTTCCGAAAAGGAAACAAAGATGAACAACAAATCATGAAAGAAAGTTGTTTGGCAGACTGTGACCTAACGTCTTTGTGCAGAAACAAAACTTACAGTAACTTTCCGCGTAACCCCATTTCTATTCAATTTACCCTGTTGTTAGCATAGGTCGCTAGGGTTGTACATTTTGTGACCCCACTTTTCTGCACCCACTTTTTCTGCACCCAGTTTTTCTCAGAATTCAGAAGCCTTCACGGAATAGAGTGCACGTGACACTGTACTTTATTCCGTAAAGGCTGCTGAATTCTGAGCAAAACTGGGTGCAGACAAAGTGGGTGCAGACAAAGTGGGTGCAGAAAATGTACCAACCCAGGTCGCTAGAAGTATTATGTACTTCCCAAGGGTGCGCCACCTTGGTCCTTATCCGAGCATCTTTTTCTCGTTGGCCTCATAGCCTAAAAGATTAAAATGGCTGAAAAGGCAAGAAAATAGATTTTGCAAGCAGAAACGAGCCAAAAATTAGGGTTTTCTGCTTATTGTCTGAAAAAGGTTAGCAATTAGGTAAAGAGGTCCACTTTTGCCAAATTTAAAAAAAATAAAGGGGAGATAATCTCCCTTTTGAAAATATTTACCCATTCCCTAAAAATACTGCTTACGGGCCTGATATTAGTGTTATATACTTTGATATCCCCAAAAGACTATACAATCAAACTAAAAATTATAACAAATACAAATTGTGCATTTCTGTGAGATATTTTGACTTTATTTGTTAGACCAGTTCCTAATCCTCGTTTATATTCCATCCAATTTGATGCACCCTAACTGGAGATATTGTCAATTGAACACAAAGCATAAAATACCACTTGGCCCAGTTTCACTTAAAGGTTTTAAGAAACTAAAGGTATAAGGTGTGTAACATCATTGTGGGATTAAACCGTTTTCAAACAAAAATATTGTACAGATCAGAGTGAATGTACTATCATACATTGAACTAATCAATATATTATTTTTCAAACAGTGAAAGCACCAGAAATTATGTTGTAGGAGAAATTGGGGGACTCACTCTCAGGGTTACAATAAGCATGAAATTCATGTAAATAGTGGGAAGTTTACTGCTGAAACTAATGGAACAAGTCTGTGTTGGGGAATAATGCACAGACAAAGCTCTAATGTGGAGGGTCAATTTACCCTTCCCCTATTCCTCACTGCCTCCAAATGCCAGGGAGGAACATAATGAGAACCCCGTGTTGAACAAGAACAATAAATGAAAGGATCGTTGGTGTTCATAGGCCTCTGGTTTAACTTTCAACGAGGGTCTAATTACTAACTACCTTTTGCTGTAACCTGGAGTAAGGCTGATACAAACAGACTGTTTGGAATTTCCCAAATGGAGTTTTATTTGCAATTGTGACATTAGAGTTATAAATTATGTTATATTCACAAGAAGCAGCGTTTTATAGCGATTTTTATTATTTTTAAAAATTGTCAATAAAGACTTGATTTCAATGGCAACTGTGTTGACATCGGGATAGCCGAAACTGGACTTAAGTTTTCAAGTGTCTCAGATAATGGCTCTAACTCCTGAACCAACCCCCCAAATTACACAACTTAAAAATCTTCCTGAAGCTAAAACATTCCTAAGAGAATCAGTTACGACGCAGGTGAGATGACCTTTAGGTGTTTTTGTGTCAAAATTTAATCTTTGATTGTTAGTTTTTTTTAGACAGTCTGTACATGTAATACAGCACATTAGATTACCAATATCCATTATTCGTGTATCTTAACAAATCCAAAGTTGACCATCAAGTATAACCTGGCCAACACTGCCCCTTTTCAAGAACATACAGGGAACAGTATTAAGGCCAGGTGGTTGTTTTGTAATTTTAGGACACATAATATGGCAGTGATCGAACATCATCATACCATTTAAAACATTAAACCAATTAGTGACTTACTCTTGGAATCATTACTTGGCAAAGGGGACCTAGAACTTTCAATTTTAATATGTGTCTGCTACAATAAAGTGTAGTCATTCCGGTTTACATTCAAGTGAGTGACATTCAGAGATTCAGGAGTGATCATAACCATTATTGTTTTCCCTAGTTATATAGAGGACAACAAATACACCTATCCTGAAAAATCTAGCCCTCCGTTTTTACTTTTATTTGGTGAATATTTAGTTCCCCAAGCTACTGCAGTTGTCTGGCTCCAGACATTTAATAGAATTTTCCTTATTCAATTGGGGGAACGTGGCCTAGCAGTTAGGGGGCTTGCCTGTGGCGCACATTTTACCAAAAATTCCCGGGTTCGAATCCCTGCGGGGTCACTTGCTTGGGATGGTATTTCGTGTACTCAATCTGAATTTTGATCTGTATACCACTATTGATTAAATACATACCGCTCTCCAACCGCTCTCCTCCCATGGTTCACTTTGATTGGGCCACACGAATCATGACGCATCCCGTCCTTCGGAGGGACGTTAAGCTGGTCGGTCCGTGTACATAGAGTCACAACCTGTACATGTCTTGCAGCCATGTCGAATAAGATAGGGTGAAAACTCCTGTTCCTAATCCACCCCTGTCTCAAATTGCGGGCCACTGGCAGTAGCGTACTAAAATATTTCATTTAGAAGGTGGCTTATAAACCGACTGGTATATTATTGTATCTGCAAACTTATGATATTATAAGTGTATTGGGATAACCGCTTGTAATAACAACCACTTGTGGTCCTTCTTCTTCTGGGTATGAAGCAGCAGCTAACTATGTTGTAAGCGTTTTGAGCCAACTCACTGTTGATTGGTTGGGTGAGAAATCGTGTCCACCCCGGTGGCGGAATGAGGGCACTCTTGAGAATGTGATCCGCCGTCTGTGATGGGAACCACATTGGCAGGCTGGCGATGTCCGTGCCCCCATCGGTGCATGTTTCTATTGAGCGAACCGACTTCCTGTGCGTAATTCGGTTTAAGTCCCCATCCTTGCTTTGGAGATTGCTGGCCAGTTGTTAGTCCTGTCTGTTAGGTGTAATAGAGAGTTGGTGTGGTCTTGGACTATCTAGCCAGGCACTATTTAAGATGTTGAACGGAGGGGAACTGGAGAGTGTAGCAGCGGGTCGTCAGAAGGTCGACGAGAGCGATGTCTCTGTCTGCCGAGTTGTGTGATTCTTTGACAGTGTTATGCAGAAGGTTCTTTTTGTTCCAGCAAGGGCCTTTAATTCCCTAGTTTAAAGATGGCGTGTGGTGTGTCTCTCCGACGTACTGCAGGTGTCAAACCTGAAGCACTGCATGATTCAGATGGAGAGGATCTGGAGGCAGCCAGTGATGGTTCTCAAGGTACCTAACCATCGGCTTCACGCAGACTCTCTACCAACTTATGATGCACCCTCATTTACGCTGTCGACTTTAACAGCGTAGCATTACCTGGGGTTCTAGGAAAACCAACCCTGATGGATCTACCCTAAGACTGGCCTCAAAAATCCGGGGTACAAGTCCTACATCTTGCATTACTGGCCATTTCCCTATCACTTGTGCACACAGTGGCATTCAATAGGGCCTATGACCCGTCACGCGTACTCTGTGCTTACCGCATAGGGACATGAGCAAACTCACGTCGTTGCGAGAAAGTGCTCAAGGGATTTTCTTCGTAAATCTCTAATTTGAATATATTATCATCAATAACATATTGGAATTTTATATGATAGAACATCAGAAAAATCCGAACATGGTTAATTTATAAAGAGTGGTACTTTTGAGGTATAATGCTAACTCTAATGCAAAAATCCCCAGTGATTGCTGTGCATATTCAAGAGATCGCCATGGACACGTTTAGATTACTCTTCGTAGAAGCTGACAACCAAGATAATCTTATTTTCTAGAAGGTGGTGTAATTTGGATGACAGATACGTCACTGAAAATACCGAACGAACCATTTCTAACAAGGCTTCCAACATGTGTAAAAACATGCCTACTCGCCAATGTTCAGGCACACAGTGTGTGGGTATTCACCATCCCTATCATGTTCTTGATCAGTGATTGGATGTGCCCTGTGGAGTGGGAATCATTTACATACGATCAAACTTATGCATGGATTCATATTTCACAATGATTCGTTGGGGTGGGCAAAATGTCGAGGCTCGTTTACAGTGGACACTAAACTTCCAACTATGCCACGACCCAAGCAACCAGACACTTCAAACTCTGGAAGGTGGAATAAGTCTACAAACCCTGACCTTGCTTTTTGCAAACATGGACCAACCATCTCCATTCACCACACTGTTCTCGACCGCTTCCGAAGTCCCAACACAGACCATCACTGATCGCCTCAGGAGAGCCTTGCTAAGCCTGTACCAACAAGCCAGTGAAAGGGTGGAACTTCCGCAAGGCAGACTGGCACCAACCTCCTCCAACCTGACAATTCCTTACACATCACTGTGTCAACTCTTTATTAATATAGCAAAGACGACCCTCCCACGTGGCTTCCGGCGGCAGTTATCCATCTTGGGCTGAGGAATGTGACACTCTTTCCACAAGATTTCCTGAATGCTGACCGGGGAAAAGAAGCTTCTTCAAGGCTTCATCTGAGACAACTGCTTGACAGAAACGTGCCGTGAGCGCTGGGATGGAGACGGTCCCAGAAAGCGACTTCATCACCCACTCCAGCAGGAATGCCTGGAAGACTATAACCGCCTCAACGGCAAGATTTCCAAACCATCGAAATGGTTCCAGTGACTGCCAACGCTCAAAAAAACATTTTTTATGGGGCTGAGCACTCCTCGCAAATGGCGTTTCATCATCATCAAGACCATGATAAGGATCACACTCGCGCTGTTAGAAAAGAGATCACCAAACTTCTTCGTCCAGCCCCCGACGTGGACGGGTCACTTTCAACATCCTTCTCACATATTAGCTAACCTCTGCTAATCAGCCAACTAAAGAGTGGAAAGGCCCATGCCTGATACCATACCAGCAGAGTTCCTGATGCAATGCGGCCCACGATGTCTAGATTGGCTCTAGGAGTTCTACACTTGTTGTCTTACCAACCAGTCTTTACCCAATATCTGGAGGAGGGCTGACATCGTCGCACTCCCCAAACCCAACAAGCCTGTCGACAACCATAAGAACTACCACCCAATATCACAACTGTGTGTCTCCTTCAAACTCTTGAGAGGATTATCCTGTCCTGGCTGGAGCCCGTGTGATCCCCATCGGCTGACGAAACAGCAGGATTTCGTTCGGCCGTGGCCGAGCACTGTCCATCAGATTGTAAAACTCACAATATTGAGGAACGCTTTAAAAGCGCCGTACGGCATGCGCCATCTTTGTGGACCTTAATGCAGCATACGACATCGTGTGGCTACAGGGCCTGACACTCAAGCTTCTTAGTACCAGCCTGGATCTGTCACCTTGTACATTTATATGTAGTATGCTTGCGACCGTAGCTTTATGCTCAAGACCAGTGATGGGGCAGAGCAGTCGACTGCTTCGTTTGAGGAACGGAGTACCACAAGGATCTTGACGGCTCCTATTCTGTTCAACTTGTATATCACCGATTTTAACTCAAACAACTAATTGTGTCCAAAACATTGGATTAAAATTACCACACAAGATGCATTTGTCATCATTATTTGCCACTTTTAATTAGACTTACAGTTAGCTTTAAGATTTAAAGTAAAAATAACATATTGTGGCTCTTGAGCCAAATTAATAAAATATTACAATTAAAATGCTTAAATGACATGTCATTTAAATGACAACCGATTGCCTATAATCAAACAAAAAGCACCAACCTTTGGAAAACAAAGTTTGTCCACTTGCTACATCCATTTTCATTCACACACACTCTCCATGCTACATACTTCATTTACACACTCTATCCAACACAACTCACTCTCCTCCCATTCATCCATCACTCCAACCTAACAACTCTAACCTCAAAAACAGCCTGCATCCTGACCCACAACGCCTCCCACACTCATTAAAACAATTCATCATGTTCACACATTTCAATAAGAAAATATTGGCACGTACACATTGGTGCTCTGCATGGATCTCCACATACGCCCTCACTCCCAAGCACTGAGATTCCAAACACATTAGTTCTCAAATATTCTCTAGCCATGGGAAGAGTAAAACTTCTGACTTGCTCCATTGGGCACGTCTTTCCTAAGATGTCCATTGCTCATGTGGTGCTGTTCTAGTAGCAGCAATGCAATATATCTAAAAAAGGTTTAACAACTGCAGGTATGGTGCCTCATCATTCCTTACTATGCAACATGAGAGATTGCAAACCGTAATGCTTTTATTCTCAAGACCAGTGATGGCAGAGAAGTCGTCTGCGTCGTCTGAGGACGAGTACCACAAGGATCTGTACTGGCGCCTATGCTAATAGAGTTGACATAAAAAATCATAAATTGTAAAAAGTTGAACCACTAAAAAATCCTGTGATGTAACAAAGGTAAATCTATTTTATATTTCAATACAGCAAATTTCCAGCAAAATAACAAAAAAATCCTCAAATAAGACAAATATATTGAACTTTCATATTCAATAAAACCGTTCACACGAGGGAATAGCATATGGCCACCTATAATGACCTTGTGTCAGTCAGTCGTCAGTTTCCCAGCCCCTTTCCCTTCATTTTTCAGCCAAAAGATCTTGGTTCTAATCCTTAAAACATAAGTAAAACGATTAATTGAGAACAGTTAGTCACTAATAACACATGTAAGTGGTCATGGACCATTCTGAAAGTTAAAGGGAAGTTACAAAATGCTTATGGGTAATTTTCTTGTGTTCAGTTGTGCAACCAAAGCGCATCGAACATCGAAATAAAAACCCTCCGGAGAGCAGTTTTATTACAACAACACTTGGTTCACACACAAAGAAACTGTTTCAGGGTTTTTCAATTCATATACGGTTAACATCTGCAAAGCAAAACACGGAAAACCTCAGCTTTTTCAATCACCAAATTTGGGTCGCACTATACTAGTATACAAATGTGCCGGGGTCCCTTTAAAGGGTGCTTGTTCCGATTATGTTCATTGTGTTCTACTTGATATGAGAGCCTAGAAAGCAGTAGCGGCAGGTCACCCCAACTATGGTTCCACTAAAATTGTTGACACTGGTCATTTTACATGGGTTTTCACAACTACAAATAGCCACAGACCCTTGCTAATTGTCCAATAAAATAAATATAATAGCAGAGATTTATATGCGCCCTTTATGCTATTGGGCCTCTAAGCGCTTTCACAAATGGGCGCTGATCACTGTGGCCCAATCATACCATAACCATTTAGCATCATTTTCAAGGGAGTCAGCAGATCGGTATCAGCGCTTTCCCCAACCCCAAACACGCCTGTCGACAACCCAAGAACTACCGCCCAATATCACTACTGTGTGTCTCCTTCAAAAAAACTCCTTGAGAGGAGTCCTGGCCGGCTGGAGGCCCGTCGTCGATTCCCCATTGCCTGACGAACAGCAGGATTTCGCCGTTGGCCGGAGCTCACGGTCCATCAGATTGAAAACTCACAAATGATATTGAGGAAGCGAAAGCTTTGAAAAGCGCCGCAAGGCAGGCCGCCATCTGGTGCCTTTAATGCCAGCATACGGACCACCGTGTGGCACCACGGGCCTGACACTCAGGCTTCTCTCAGGACCATCCGGGATCGTCACCTTGTACAATTTATAATGGAGTATGCTTGCAAAGCGTAGCTTTATTCTCAAGCACCAGTGATGGGAAGAAAGCAGTCGGTCTGCGTAGTTTGAGGATACGGAGAGTACCACAAGTATTCTGTACTGGCTCCTATGCTGTTCAATTGGTATCAGCGATTTACCCTCCAAACAACTAATTGTGTCCAAAACAGTGGATTAAATTACCACACAAGATATGGCATTTGATCATCATTATTTGCCACTTTTAATAGACTTACAGTTAGCTTTAAGATTTTAAATTAAAAATTAAATATTGTGGCTTCTTGAGCCAAATAAATTATAAAAATATTACAATTAAAATGCTTTAAATGACATGTTCAAATTTACAAGATACAAACCGATTGCGATAAAAACAAAAAAGCACCAACCTTGGAAAAAATAAGGTTTGTCACTGGCTACATCCATTTCATGCACACACACTCTCCATGATACATACTTCATTTACACACTCTTTCCACACAACTCACTCCTCCCATTCTCCAGTCATCTCCAACCTAACATAAACTCTAACACTCAAACAGCCTGCATCCTGACCACACACTCTCTCCCACACGCATAAACAATTCACATGTTCTACACTTTCAATATAGAAAATATTGGCACTGTGACATGTGGTCCTCATGCAGGATCTCCACACGCCTCCTCGTCTCCCAAGCACATGAAGATGTCCCAACACATTAGTTTCATCAAATATTCTCTAGCCATGGGAAGAGTAAAACTTCTGACTGCTCCATTGGGCACCGTCTTTCCTAGAGATTTCCCCATTGCCTCATTGTGCTGTTCTAGTAGCAGCAATGCAATATATCTAAAAAGGTTTACACTGGCAGGTATGGTGCCTCATCATTCTTGACTATGCAATCATGAGAGATTGCAAACCGTAGCTTTATTCTCAAGACCAGTGATTGGGCAAGTAGTCGTCTGCGTCGCTGATGAACGGAGTACCCACAAGGTCTGTCCTGGCTCCTATGCTAAGAGAGATTGACATAAAAAATCAGATTTGTAAAACGTTGAACCACTAAACTCCTGTGATGTACAAAGGTAAAATCTATTTTATATTTTCATACGCAATTTCCAGCAAAATAACAAAAAATCCGCAAATAAGACAAATATATTGATACTTTCCTAGATCAATAAACAGTTGCACACTAGGGAATAGCATAAAGGGGATGGCCACCTAGAATGACCTTGTTTCAAGTCAGTCGGTCAGTTTCCAGCCCTTTCCCTTCATTTTCAGCCACAAAATCTTGGTTCTAATACTTAAAACATAAGTAACACTAGTAGATTGAGAACATTTAGGCAATAATAACACCTGTAAGGTGGTCATGGACCAGTCTGAAAGTTTTAAAGGGAAGTTTACAAAATGCTGAATGGGTATTTTCTTGTGTTCAGTTGTGCAACCAAAGCCATCGAAATAAAGAGCCACTCCGGAGCAGTTTTTTATTACAACAACACTTGGTTCACACACAAAAGAAACTGTTTCAGGGTTATTCAATTCAGATGAAGGTTAACATCTGCAAAGCAAACAAACACGAAAAACCTCAGTTTTCACCAAATTTGGGGGCGCACTATACTAGTATACAAAATGTGCCGGTGTCCCTTTAAAGGTGCTTGTTCCGATTTATGTTCATTGTTTCTCTACTTGATATGAGAGCCTAGCAGTTAGTCGGCAGGTCACCCAAGTACTATTGTTCACACTAAAAATTGTTCGACAGGGTCATTTTACATGGGTTTTCACAAATACAATAGGCAAACGACCTTGCTATTGTCCACATAATAATAATAATAATAATAATAATAATAGCAGAGATTTATATAGCGCCTTATGCTATTGGCCTCTAAGCGCTTTCACAAATGGTCGCTGATCACTGTGGCCCAACCATACCATAAACCATTTAGCATCATTTCAAGGATGCAGCAGATCGGGATCAGCGCTTTCCCTTATCAGCAAACATACATCGAGATAACCATCGCAGCCCGGGACCAGCTTCCCAAATATCGCATGGGTAAATCGGAACAACCAAGCGGTTAATTTCTTGTCCAGGGAAATTACAAGGTAGCTGAATCTCACAGGGCTCGAACGCACGCCTATACGCATGGATGAGCATACACTGAGTCGAGCGCTTACCTGATTGAGCTATCTTGTCCGCTGCATTCCCTGCACACGTCTGCAGTTCAAATCGATGGAAGCTTGGCCCACGTTATAGCATATGCGAATTAAATTCCTTGATGCCAGTATATGTAAGGTTTTACATTTTCCGTGGTCTTCGCTTTCTCAAAAGAGATAGAGTAACACGTACACAGACCTTTTTGTAGCACACAATTCAATTAATGATTTGGGATGCTTTAAAATTTTGTGGGATTTCTAGAACTTCAGAGACCACGCTTTTTCAAAACTTAAAATTCGTCGCTTTTAATTCGTTGTTTTTAACCCCCAAACACCCTTTTCACGTCATTTCAGATCAACTTAGATATGTAGTTGATATTCCGCAACAATAATACATGATTTTATAATGAATTCAGGTATTTTGGACCTCAAATCAGGACATTTTTCTAGAGCGTTTTCGACCACTTATTGAGGTCACAGCGATTGAATTGTCTTCTCGTGTACAATAAAATAACGCATGTTGGCGTGACCTCCTAATTGACTGCTAGCACTTGCACGTACGCCCTATCAATTGCCGTGAGAAACAAAACTGTGGTTTGATCGTAGAAAGCAATAGAAGCAATAATTGTAATAGTACTAAGTACCTTTCAATACTGTGGAATATGTTGGTTTATACCATTTAAAACGGCGGTTTTTGTTTATATTATTGAAATAGAAAATGGATTTGAGGGCTTTAATTCAGGACGACCAATGAGAAAAAATACCGGCCTTTTATTCTGATAGTAAAATCGATACTACTTCCGGGTAAATCGGGGGGTCCCAAAGGAGATCGGAAACAGCACCGTTTAAAATCACGTTTGCTTGACATTACACATCTTCATACTTTGATAGACCAGCACATGATAATTAAGCATGTTCTGTACGTCTAGCCCTAGTTTCATTCATCATATCACTTGTGCGTTAGATGGTCAACTGTCCATTATAGTTACGAAAGCGGGCAGAGAAACGTTATTTAAACCTAATGAATATTCATAAGGAACGTTACTTTTCGAAAGTCGGTCTATGGACACTCCGGAGAAAAATAAGGTCTCATAATAATCATGGTTAAACAATATAGGACAATTGAACCAAAGGAAAATTTAGAACACCTCAGCCCTCAGGTGGTTACAAATGAAAGAAATAAACAATAGTCATGATAGTGAAAGAACTGATAACTCAATATAAAGGCTTATTTGAACATCAGATAGCATCTACTTGTTAGCTGATCTGTCGATTACGATTAGCCCAAATTAGTGATTGTAAGTATGCAAATTCTTTTTCATTATTTCAAAGGGACCATAGAAACATTTGGGCTTTTATTGTGGAAAATAAAAACGATGAAAGAAATGGTGACTAAATTAGAAAAGCTTATGGATCTGTTGGATTACCATCTGCTTATTGGCTAATATTTCGACTACTGAATCAGCCAAGATAGTGATCGAAACTCGTAGAAATCTTTATATTCAATTTCAAAGGACAATTTTAAAACAGTTTGCTGTTACTTCTGAAATGGTTTAACAATTTTGAACAATTAATACCAGTAACGCCAATCATGAAGACGGTACTTAAAATAAAATTGAGGGAGAACGCGTATAAAAGAGAAGGGAATCTATGCCTTTGTTTTCTTTATACCACAATCAGAGTGGCTAGTGGATAGCCGTAAGAATAGGCCTATTTAATGGACGCCAAGATAGTTATCTTATTAGCTAAAGCTTTTAACCATAACCTCTGGCCCCAAAAAATCGGTAGTTAGTTGCCCGCGGATACTCTGTATCAAGATCTTTAATACGCGGTGTCAGAATTAGGGGTCAGATATGTGTGGAAAAGGGGTTTTTTTAATTTGAACTGTCACCGTTCTTAAATATCAAACAGGCCTATAAAGAACCAATCCCACAAGGATAACTAGTCAACAATATCTTCGCACAGATGGGACCAGTTCTAAATCAGATGGGGCTTCCCCGACAATAAGATTATTCTCCAGACGAGTAACCGATTATCTGCAAGACCTTGGTGTTAGACTCCTGCACAAGTGAACATAACGCACATTTGTGTTTACTTAAGAAAAAAGTAACGGCGCTTCAGATATTTAAAAACAACTATATAATTTCAATTTTTAAATTGAATAATCGTTGTAAAATCGATTTTAGTTCTTGTCTCGATGTATATGTAAGATAACGAATTCAAAACACAGAAAAAAACACGTAATGAAAAATAATGGAGTTTTATAAGAGTTCTGGCTTGCCTGTTAAACTCCGACCTAGAGCGGAAAGCTCGCCGCTAGTCGGAGGTCTAACAGGATCACCAGACCTTATAAAAAACCATTATTTTTCATAACGGTGTGCTTCTCATCCGTTATCTATTACATAATAGTATTAATGTAGGAACACATATTTGATCAAGTAATCTTCGCAAAATCGCATAAATTATCTGCGGTACAATGTTGCTCAGAAAGTTGGAATTTTTTTTCAGACCCAATCTTAAAAACGTATTTCTATATTTGAACGTTTTGAACACATGCAAATCTATGAATAGTGATTTTATTGCATGAGTGCCACACAAAGGTGAAGTGAATCCATGATAATTTGAATTACGTACGGTGCTTTTTGTGGGGGAGCATAAAATGTCCGAAGTCTCTGCTGTTGTCCTTTTCCCTTGCTCCAAAGCGGGGTGCAAGGACCCCTTTTATTCAGAGTTGGTTGATACCTTTTTTACAACAAAAAACTTTGACAAAGAGGTTCCCTAGGATTTGTCATACGCCGAAAAGTACATTGAATCCGACGGGAAGGGTACAAAAAGCCAGAGTCGATGATTTCCTTGGATATCGCAGAGTACGCTGTACGGTCTGTAAAATCCTCAGACAATCATCGAGAGGTGGGTGGGTCAGTTGTTAGTCCTGATGATCATGGCTAGATAGTCTTTAACTTCTGTATGTTGTCATTATCGGTGAATATCTAGTCATGACCGGTTGCGTGCAGAACAAGTCTACTGTCTGTTCATTTTTTAACTTAGATGTCCGTTTTTATTATTTCGAAAAAATAACGAAAGAAAAGTGTTATTTTTTCCTTTATTTGGACCAAACAAGATCATCGGGTTCCAACTTGAAAACATTTTCTTCTTTGGATGTTTATTCAATGTACACTGATTTTTATTGGCAAACGACAACAAACTGTGGAGTCAAGGGAATATTGACCTTTTGACTCTTGAAACTTTGTATGGCAGGACCCATTCACGAACTAGGGCGCTTCAAAGTTGTATGTAATAGATAAAGGGAGAAGCACACCGTATGAAAAATAATGGTTCTTGTTTTGATAGGTCTGGTGAGCCTGTTAAGACTCCGACCTAGCGGCGAGGCCTTTAGGCGAGCCGTTAGGTTGGAGTCTAACATATACGTGTGACAAGAACAAAATATTGATTTAATATATTTTTCAGTACAGATGAATAACATTTCGTCGTTATTTTAAGTATGTTGAGACATCGTAATGTTTGTTCTGCATGAAAAACACAGATGTTCTGTTTATGTTTTGCCTGTTGTATGTGAGTCTAACACCAAGGTCTAGTCAATAATAGGTTTACTATTATGGGCAGACTAATCTTTATAGACCGTATTCAATAGCCAGTAATGCGGTGGAAAGATAGACGCGTTCCAGTCCTACAAAATTCACCGTCAATGATCCCTGTGCAACTTCGCTAAACATGGATCGATGGACAGCTTAATGTATTGTAGTCCTGGAATGTATGAATCCTGTCCACCAATTGTCTGGTGGAGGACGTCCTATTGAATACGGTCTATTGACGGGTAAATCCCAGTCTGGTTTGTAATTGGTTTCATCACTCGTGTATTTTGGCGGTGTTATACTTTTCTGATGCGATATTCCTTCAAAACACTGAAAGAAATTAAGCCCACCTACAAACCGTATTTTATCATGTGTAGATAGTAAATACTTTAGATCTTGTTGCTATAGATGGCTTGTTGATGGAATTACAGGTGAACCAAAGGTAAGTTGTACAAAGTGTGTCTTTTGTATAGAGGTAAATTCAGGTGGATGGTATGTGAACTACTTCAGGATTAACTCACTAAGAGTGTATGTTGATAGGAGAGGCGTTGTAACAATGGCTTACCAAAGTTCCGGTCCTGAACAAAGTTTGATTTTGAAGACGGAGTAGTGATGAGGAATTGCTGAGAGCCAGCCAAGCTGCGGAGGCACTTCTAGGCTGAGACTTTCTTTTTAAATGGAAAACAACAGAATTTGTTGCAAAAAATCTGATGCCGATATAGCAAAGACCGTGGCTCCTACCAAGCAAAAGCGTATTGGGCGAATTCACTCTTCGAAGAATGGCCGTTGTGAGAATAGTCGGCCATAAAAATGGACAGAGTCGAATGGATTGGGATTATTGAAAATGACACGGATGACATTATTAGTATCTGAAGCCGTTTGGGAGGAAGAACGTAAAGTGGGACGGAATCGGACAGGGGAAAACGACCCTATGAAGTAGTTGGAGTGTGCAAAAGTTGATGGAGCTTAACAATTAATTACAAGCTTCCTTCGTGATCAGGAGTCAAAGAGTTACAAGCACCCTAGATGCTGAAAATGAAACGTAAAGCTGACGATGGCGTTAAACAAGGAAATATAAGCAGGCAAAACTCATACTATAAACAGGAGGAGTCGCTTTGGACTAAGGGTCGTTCTCGATCACTATCCCAGCAGTTCTCAAAAAACAATTCTATACTGTGTGGGGTACACTTGTCGTCAGGGGTCGGTCTGAGTTGAGGTCTATGACATTCGGCCAGGTAAAGGTAGATACTGAGTTGAAGGGGAACCGTGTCCTAAAATACAACAAAACTGTCTCCTCAAAAACCAATCAAGGAGGCTGAAGAATCGTCATCAAGCCCAAATGCGTAGTAGCTTATGGGAATGAGATCAACCCTGATCGCTGCATTATTTCCTAGTTTGAAACTGTATATTCTAAATGGTAAGTATTCATTTTTATATGAAAGAAATATTTTGATCTCAGCATGTAAAACCTGATTTTTGCTTAAGTTATATAGTTTAGCATTTTAGGAAAGAATTTATTATTCTGCCACAGGCTACGAATTCGGCAACGTTAACGGAATAAACCGCATGTTAAAGGTGCCGAATTTTAAGTGTGGCAGAATACTAAATTCATCCCGCATTTTAGCCAGCGAATATTAATAACCTTTTTATAGTGCAGTAAAACCTATAAAAATCCATTGATGATGATGATGATGATGATGATGATGATGATGATGATGATGATGATGATGATGATGATGATGATGATGATGATGATGATCATCATCATCATCATCATCATCATGCGTCATCATCATGCATCATCATGCACAACATGCGTCCAAAGAGGTTCTATATAGATAGAGAGGCAAAACGTTACGTCATCTTTAGAAATTCATCGTCTCGCATGTTTTGCCGACCACAAAGAAAACATAGAGTACCAACAATAGAAAGCAATGGCTGCCTCCGCTTCTTCCACATAATGCGGGTGCCGCTTTGCATATACACTAATCGGTAGTGATACAAATTGATGTATGTGTTAGAGGTGGCCAGGTGTAATATAGTGCACCTGGATCATTGTGCTCAGATACTCTTTTTTCTCATAATGCAATGCGCGCTTAGGTGAAAAGATGTATTCATTGAGTCGGTTTATTTAAATCAAGACGACTGACGTTCATTTCATTCGTTGTGTGGCCATGGGTAGGACAAAATTTAACCACCCAATAGCACCCAACATCCAACAACTGATATTTTGTCGGATTGTTTGTATCGAATTGACATTATGTGTGTATACAAGCACCCAAACTAATAATTAGTCCGTGCAATATTCAAAATGTCAGCGCCCAGCACGGACGACTGGTTTTGAATGGTCTTCACCCCCTTTGTGCGACCACTTTCGTAAACATAATGGACAGTTGAACAAAAGAAACACAATAGATAATGATGAAAAGAAATAGGGCTAGACGTATGGACAATTATTGATTCGTGGACCTTGCTTTGATTTCAGGTGTTTGAGCGTGCATTGATCCATGGGCATATAGATGAATCGTTGAAATACTTAAACTTTTAATAGAGGTCCTACCTGTTGTTTTCAATTGGTTACGAACAAAAAAATCACATCATCCTGTAATGCCTTCCATTCAACTTCACGGACGGACCTCATGACTGCCATTTATAGAACACACACTGGTGAATTCGACAGACTTGAATGAGGGAAAGATCGTTAGGAGTCACGCAAGTAGAACACTTCTTTTTTTTCAACTTCTCTACTTAAACTTATCCATTATTGGATGCTGGCATCTTAGGTAGCATCAGTAAATCTGATATTTGCTTGTTCAATACTTGTGCTCCGTATGATGACTTGTTTAATTCCAGCATATTTTTCACAGTCCCTGAAGTGAACTGGCGGGCCATTTTAAATGTTAAATGGACAAACGCCCACATATGGAGTTAAACCAAAGCAACATCAGTATTATTCTGAACTCAAACTCATAATTAAAACTGATGCACATCATTTGTGACTCATTATGCTAATTTGATTCTAAAATGCAAGTGTGCATGCATATTGTCAGGTGATTGTTGACAATTTTTGATGGAACTCGCACAGGTTGTAGAGCTATAGTATATATAACATTCATGATTCAAAATTCTCCTTTGTGTCCAATATATATCCACTACTATACGCTTCAGCCCTTCAGGATGGGTCTTTACAGCAAAATATTATCTTTTTTGAGCCTATTACTTAGATTTTCTTGTCGGACGTTTATAACTTTGAGCACGATGGGGGTATAACCTGGGATACACACAAGATGATAGTGTACAATAGTATGTCAAATGATCATATCGTGGGAAGCGTTGTTTTGGTAAACAGCCCCCATGACACACCCCTATATAGGGCCCTTGCACGGAAGGTAAATTATATTGTATGGACTTTTGTTTGCCCTCCAGATCATCCAAGGAGCGAAGAATACAATGCATGCACCTGGTTCACCTGAACATTTCAGCTATTTCTACAGGTGATTCCTTTGTATTTTCTGCATGCTTGGGTTGTTCTGGGGCAGGTCTGGCCAAGATAACCTATTGACCTGCTGTGGCAACGCCCTATCTTTCCATATGTGTATATCAAATCATTTCATACAATACTGTCGTCAAAAATCCATGTGAATTATGCAGTTTTCGTAATTCCTTGTTACAAAGCCAAATGATACTACAACAAGACTCATGCCTACAGCAGGAGATCGTCATCATCGAGGACAACTGGATAATTCTAGTGGCTGTTCATATGGTCATGTGAACTCAATCCCGGTGTCACATAATACAGTGTCCGTGTGACGGAGCGTCCTAACCCCCCCTTTCTGTGTATTGTATTCCTCTATTGAATGCTGTATGCGTCATTTGTTTCAGCATTGTACCCAATGGCCTCGTCCTCCAAGGTCACGGTTTATTCCGTACATGTGCCTATGGTATCTAGGACACTCTCTCATTGGGGGACACTCAGTTTCTTTACACCGGCCCTAAATCGCGTGAAATACCCTTGTGGTATCTGTCTGTTGTAGTGAGGTGAAGGATGAACACACAGGTAATCACTATATTGTTGTTCAACGGTATCACAACTGACTGCCTGAATGTCAGATCTGCAATGTATGAATCCTTATTGCAATCAGTGCAAATCTTACCTGGTTATGTATCAAATGTGGATTGTTCCAAAAATATCAACAGGCAATTTGTTTGACAGTACTTGCCTGACTACCTCAAAACTCCTTTGAGGTTCCTTGTTCCACATGTATGTTTGTCGGATGTTTCTTGACTCCACAAATTTAGAAAATCAACCATTTCACAACCAACAACATCATAACACCTCTTAAAGACCGTAACCGAGACGGTTCCACTCGCAAAAAACTCAAGCTATGATCAATAAATTGCGATGCCTACACACTGGCCAAACGCAAAATTGAGTTTCATGCTAGTGTAAACGACTCACCCACGCGACCGGATGTAATCTTTGGTTGTGACTCAAAGTCTTAAGCCTAAATGCCTACATATTCCATCTTTCCTGACAACTATAATGTGAGACGCAAAGATAGGACTCAAACGGGGGAGGTGTTTTCATGCTAACCAAAGAAAAACTTGATTACAGTTTCACAAACCCGAATATGACGTGGATTGTGAAATCAACTTGGTCACTATGAGTTTGCTGGGGCCGGGGCAAATTACACCTTGGTAGTTTTTATCGCACACCATGTTTGTAGTCGTCCCTTAGAAAGATGGCCGGATAGCGTTAACAAATTCTTGCTAAAACTCAATCAAAAAACTGAAATATTCTCCTAGTCAGAATCGAACGTTCATGTGACCGTACGTTGAATCTATACCTTTTTGTTTGCTGAAAATGATAGATTAGGGTGTGTAGAAAAGAATCTGCCAGGTCCCACTTGGGCATCCTTGGGCGTTTTGGAGACAATCCAAGATGGCGCAGGTCATCAAAACTAATAATTTCCACCATTTTTATCAAACTAAATGGAGTTAATAGATATACTATAGGACCGATGAACAACTGTATGACACTTGTACCATCACGTCATCTTCAATTCAAATTCAAAATGGAGCCAAATCTAATTAATTTGAAAATATGGCCCTATACAGCAAATACCTGCTATTAAAAACTAGACATGGAGAGGACTTTATGTGTGGTAACATGACGTCAATCAATATGGGCAGCCAAACGTTAACATCTTCAGAAATACTTGACACAACATTTGGAAAGCTTTACGGTACGGCCTTCAAATCGAAATCAATGTGTCTATGACATTAGAATGTAACCTTTGACCTACCCAATGTCAACATCATTTCATTTCCTTTTTAATGGCGCCAAAATCTAATAAAGACTAATACGATGACGCAAAGTTGTCAAAATATCATAGGAATTACCATAGGCTTCCATTTTGAATGAAGTATGACTTAATGTTAAAAGTGCCATGTACTTGTTCATCTGGGTCCTATAGTATATTTATTAACTCCATAGTTTGATAATTATAGGGTTGAATAGATAATATCATGTATGGCGACGCCATCTTGGATTTCTCAAAACGCCCAAGGGTGCTAAGGTGGCACCCGGCAGATTAGTTTTCTACACACCCTTATCTATCCGTTTCAGCAAAAAAATTGTATATATTACTGAACTTAACGGTCAGGCCATAACTTGGACATAATCTCTCTCCGACTATTCTCTGTGGTGATTGTAATCTGCCTGACATAGACTGGTAATACAGCATTAAACCAGAAAGCAAACGTAAAGGTCTCCATATGAAAGCTTTGGAGATAATAGGTGATCTTCACTTATTCAATTAGTCACTGCCATCACAAGACCGGTTTCTCAAAACACACTCGATCTTATTGATACAAATAATCAGAACATTATATCAAACATAGAGACTCAACTGGGATATCAGATCATGATATAGTCACTTGTGACATAAATGTGTCGCCAAAGATCAAACGCACACCACCCAGAAAAAATTTATAGATTTGATAGGGCTGGTGGGCCATCCCTGAAATCGTCTCTTCGTGAGGAAGCAAATGCTTTCTTGGATAACCCAGAGCAGTGTACAGTGGATGAAAATTGGTCCAAATTCAAATCTATTGTGAACTCACACATGGAAAGAGTTATCCCTCATAAAATGTCAAAGAGTAAACAATCCTACCCTTGGATTAATTTATAACCAGACAGATGAGGAAACGTGATCGTATGTACAGAAGATACGTATCTGCTGCACCACCACTCAAATCCAAATTATGGAAATGTTTTAAGAAACAGAAATCATGTGACAAGTCTTCTTAGGGAGAGTCATGTAAATTATATGCAAAATGTGGTTGGATCTAGTCTAGACTCAAGCATAGCTGAGGCACTTAATAATCAATTTACCTCCGTCTTTACTGATGAAAATATGACATCAATACCATCTAAGGGGATGTCGCCTTATAATGACATTCAGGACCTTGACATCGACGTTAATGGAGTCTGACCTGAAGTGTAACAAAGCTAGTGGACCGGACAACATCCCTGCTAAATGTATACATGACTACGCTACTGAAATTGGACCAATTATACATTTTATTTTTCAACAATCATATTTTTTTTTTTTTTTTTTTTTTATCATTTATGGCGACGCCATCTTGGATTTCTCAAAACGCCCAAGGGTGCTAAGGTGGCACCCGGCAGATTCTAATTCTACACACCCTTATCTATCACGTTCAGCAAAAAAATTGTATATATACTTAACTTTACGGTCAGGCCATAACTTGGACCATATCTCTCCGACTATTCTCTGTGGTGATTGTAATCTGCCTGACATAGACTGGGGTAATACAGCATTAAACCAGAAAGCAAACGCAAAGGTCTCCATACGAAAGCTTTGGAGATAATAGGTGATCTTTCACTTAATCAATTAGTCACTGCCATCACAAGACCGGTTTCTCAGAACACACTTGATCTTATTGATACAAATAATCAGAACATTGTATCAAACATAGAGACTCACACTGGGATATCAGATCATGATATAGTCACTTGTGACATAAATGTGTCGCCAAAGATCAAACGCACACCACCCAGAAAAATTTATAGATTTGATAGGGCTGATGTGCCATCCCTGAAATCGTCTCTTCGTGAGGAAGCAAATGTTTTCTTGGATAACCCAGAGCAGTGTACAGTTGATGAAAATTGGTCCAAATTCAAATCTATTGTGAACTCACACATGGAAAGATTTATCCCTCATAAAATGTCAAAGAGTAAACAATCCTACCCTTGGATTAATGTATAACCAGACAGATGAGGAAAAGTGATCGTATGTACAGAAGATACGTATCTGCTGCACCACCACTCAAATCCAAATTATGGAAATGTTTTAAGAAACAGAGAAATCATGTGACAAGTCTTCTTAGGGAGAGTCATGTAAATTATATGCAAAATGTGGTTGGATCTAGTCTAGACTCAAGCCCAAAGCGGTTTTGGACTTAAGTCAACTCTCTTCGTAGGGAATCGCTGGGTATCCCTCCACTTTTTATAAACAACAAAACTTAATCAAAAGATAAGGGCATAGCTGAGGAACTTAATAATCAGTTTACCTCCGTCTTTACTGATGCAAATATGACATCAATACCATCTAAGGGGATGTCGCCTTATAATGACATTCAGGACCTTGACATCGACCTTAATGGAGTCTTAAAGCAACTTTCTGACCTGAAGTGTAACAAAGCTAGTGGACCGGACAACATCCCTGCTAAATGTATACACGACTACGCTACTGAAATTGGACCAATTATACATTTTATTTTTCAACAATCATATAACTCGGGACATCTACCAATCTGAATGGAAGAAGGCTTTGGTCACCGGTATTTATAAAAAAAAAAGGTACAAAATCAGCCCCGGAAAATTATCGGCCCCTGATTCTTACTTGTATTTGTTGCAAAATTATGGAGCATGTTATCTTGTCACACACAGCAAAAAACCTGGTCTAAATAAAAATCATCATTGACGAGCAACATGGATTTCGCGAAAAACTATCTTGCGAAACTCAACTTATTCAAGCAACGCACGACTGGGCTGTGGTTTTGAATAGGGGAGGTCAGACAGACGTCTTGCTTTTAGATTTTAGCAAGGCGTTTGATAAGGTCCCGCATCATCGCTTATCTGTCAAACTCAACTTCTACGGCATCAGATGTAAAACCCCGAGGTGGATTGAAGAGTTCCTTTCAAGACGAGAGCAAAGTGTAGCAGTCAACGGCACACTTTCCAGTTGGTCACCAGTTACATCAGGCGTACCACAGGGCTCTGTCTTAGGACCAACCCTCTTCCTGGTTTATATTAATGATATAGCTGATGATGTGAGTTCGACCCTTCGTTTGTTTGTGGATGATTCCATCTTGTATAGGAAAATAAAAAAATACCGATGACCAGACCCAACTGCAAAATGACCTTCATAAAGTCTTCAAAATGGGCGACCGAGGCAAAATGGGCTTCAATGCATCTAAATGCGAGTTTCTACAAATTACCCGTAAAACCAACCACTCTAAAAGCATACCTACACTTTGATGGAACAAAACATCTCTGAAATGACAAAGGAAGTAATTAGGAGTAACCTCAAAAAACACCTTGATTGGAAAGGATTCACGTCCAGAGCATAACATCTGCAGCCCGTAGTACCCAGGGTGTCTCAGCTCTGTCAATCCACCAGTTCCAAGACCTTGCTCTCCCAGTTATTAAGGGACTGACAACCAACACCAACCACATCTTCAACATTAAGTTGGACATTTGTCTTACTTGCACGTTATGCCACCTTTGTATTATTTTGTTTGGGCACGAGTTTGCCACGACTTCACAGCACGAGACTCCTTGGATAAGATGTGATTCTTCTGGATGGTTTTTTAACGATTCAAGACATCAAAGATGTGTGGGCATGGATATCTCGCTTTGCAATTGCAAAATATACTGCAAATAACAACGGTTCGGATTGATCCTGTTAAACAAAGTTGGCATTAATTCGTTCATACCGTCAAGGTGGCGGACAATAGGCCTAGTGATCGTTAATCATCTCCTCCGACAACTTTTACCACCTACTAAGTGGAGTCAATGGAACCGTCCACAAAACTAATGGTACCAAACCTTTATTCGTTCATTTTCAAAACGAGGGTGAAATACCCAGATTTCAATAGATTTGAAGGTTTAAAATGACCCATTCCTTTTGTCATGCGGGCGACCTAAAGGGACGCCAAGCGTTAGCATGGAGTGCCTTCTGGAAGCTGGAACGTCTGTGGAGGAGCCCCCAATTGTCCATCTCTTCAAAAGTCGGGTTATTCAACACTGCCTGTGTGACCATCCTACTCTGTGGCTGTGAATCCTGGGTGCTGTCGCAGGACATGGAGGGCAAAGTCAACGCATTTGCTGCCTCTTGCTATGTGATTGTGCTGGACATGGGGCGGAAAGATGTCTCAAACACCATCTTCTATTCAATGAAATAACAATGAGCCTCTATCCACCTTGTAGACTTCGCCAGCTGAGTTTCCTTGGAACCAACATCTTCGTTGGGAAAGGGGGGGGGCCCTGTTGGCAGATCGCTCTCTGCATGCCGCCTCATGGAGACCTGGACGTCCGCGCACCTCTTGTTTGGCCGGCATTCCAGAAGCGTGGTGGGGGCGTGATGCAGGCTGGGCAGATGGCCGCGCTTGCCGAGGGTGGATGTGCATGGAGAAATCTTGTAATCGCCTGCTCAAAATTGCCCAGCTCCAAATGATGGCAAATGCTTTCAATCCTCCATCTTTCCGACAATAGGGGTCAGGGGTCAGTTTCTATCGATGTCAACAATGCAAAGTGCGCCGAACAGGTCGCTTGGGCTGACGGCGGGTGTATTTTGGGCGATTTGCCGTCGATTTATTATGTAAATGACGTTACGTCAAATGACCCGTTCCGTTACTTGACTCAATTTACAGTCGTTCTATATGTAATCATTTTAGTTCCGTAGTGGCCTGTTATCTTGCTGCATACAAAATAGTTAAGGTGAAATACCCCAATACCAGAAAGTCTGAAAGAGAAACAGAAAGAAATTATACATCATGTTCAATCGGAAAACACGTCCTTGGAGTTTTGGCCACTAGTATGAATTACATGATTGGTGTGCTTATTTTGTTACAACTTGTAGAAATTTGTATTCAATGGTACTACAGAAGAGGTCCAAATGGTAAAATTACATGTACATTCGCTTGCGTTACGAAGTAATGGCAGCTCAAAGTTGTGGCATTTGGCAATGTTTGGTGCAAATGGCCAATCTGAATGGTCCAGGAATCGAGGCAACTATAATGAGTATATTTACTATTTGATTTGAATTTTGTCTGCAAACTGTCCAAATGAAAAAAATAACTTTAAAGAAAAACAAAAGTACACTATATAGTATGAGTTGGGGGGAGTATGCAAAGAATATTACTAAACTCCTCAAAACTCAAAAAAAGATTGGAAATTTTTTCCCAGGACATGTATTTCTCATTTAATTGCATATCAGTGCAAAGCTCAGGTATTCCTCTGTACAATGACACCAAAATAATGAGAATTTATATCTTCATGGTTGAGTGACACTCATTTGAATACTGGAGGTCTGAAAAAGAAAGTGCCACATTTCAATACCTCAGTTTAAGAGTTGCTCTTCGGAATTGGAGATTGTCTTCCAGAAATTTACAGGCACAGTTTATGGGGCAGGATTGACACAAGTCCAATCTGAGAGCATGGTAAATTGCTAAGAAGCCAGCAATGACAGCCTTTCACCATCAGGCCGGGTTAAGGTGGTGTCGGCAATACCGGTAGTGGAATTTAAACATGGTGACAGGAATTCATGTTTTCAGATGAATGCAGATTTTGTCTTCGGAAGTTGGATGGTAGAGTTAAAGTTTGGAGGAGACGTGGTGAAGTTGCCCTGTCTGTTGCATTGGAAGAGCGACAGCTTTTGGATTCACACCAGTCAAATACAACCTGAGAAACAGGTTAAGTCCAGCCAACTACAAATGAGGTGGTTTTTTTTGGTGACCCTCGCCTAAGTATACCCTAAAAACTGAGAGAAATGGCGAGATCTGGGTTGCAAAATCATGGTTGCTATCAATATTTAGTACAAAATCGATAGGAATATCAAAAAAGGTTGTCATTGATATGTTCTTTTGATCCAACAAACCAATTTTAACCGTATTCTTACAGGGAATACCTGACTGAAAAGTGCTCTGACCTCCAGGGTCCACGGTGTATGCTAGTCTTCACGGTCCAGTAGCTCGAAAATTTTGGGGATAACGACCCTAATTTCATGATTGAGTGGGTAGGAGATATGATGATCTTCAAGCAGAATGTTAGCTTTAAGGTCTGAGATGTTCCACTGAAGAGAAAATGACGTTTTCATCTCGCCCATTTTGTACAGGAACGAATGGGACCATTATTTAGTGGTGTGAAACCTTTTGGTGGAGGCAGCCCTGATAACTGGGAAGACAAGACTTGTTTTTATTGAAGGCAACAATGCTGTCATTTTCGGGGACAATATTCTAAGGCCGTTGTCATCTCTAATGTCCTCAATCTGGGACGATATGCGGTACTCTGAGACGATAATGCCCGTCCGTATAATGCAAGGATCAAGTAACTTGAGAATGAAAGGGTTAAAAAAACTTAAGTAGCCTGCCATCAGCAAACTCAACAAATTGGGCACATTCCGTTTAACCTAATCCTCTTAATTTAAGCCACCCTAAATTGAGTACAGGTACTGAAATTTGACACTTTCTCTTTCAAACCTACCAGTATTCAAAGGAATGTCACTCAACCATAAAGTAATCAATACTTATCATTTTGGTGTCATTGTACAGTGGTATTTTTTTTATTTTATTACCTTTATTGAACAAACAAGAAAATTCAAAACTGATGTGTGGTGCAAAAGGGTGACCCCTAACAGGCACGCAGGCCCACAAAGCCCCCCTAACACACATCAAAATAAAATAAACAGAAGATTTTAGGCACAAACGTACACATACATGATGATAAAAACAGTAAATATACATTATAAAATTTCATAAAAGACATAAAAAATCAATCAAATAGCATTTGTAAAGCACAGAATATATTGCACAAGACGAGCCCATACTACTTAAATGGATTAGCAGCGATAATGCGAGAGAATCGAAAAAAATGTGGAAATTCATTTTTTAACTTATAAATCAGGGATAAGTGTATACAATTCCTTATAACTACTTTAATGTAGAAACAAACCACCAAATAGTGAAAAAAAAATTGAGGAAATTTGTCATACCGTCTCCCGCAAATAGACATACAGCGACGGCATCTCAAAATCTACACTAAACAGCTGATTGTGGTTTACACCAGTACAGAATAAACAAAGATCAATAATGTTTGTGTTTGAGGTCAAACTGTATTGATCATGGTGAACAATATCACGCTGAAAATCTGTGATATTCACCGGGAAAGGCTTTTTTGATCTCAAGTCGGAATTTTGATACGCACGTATAGAAATTACAGAATCAGATAAAAGGTACTGCCTTGTCTTTAATACACGGATTTCAAGCCAACCACTTTACAGGTTATGTTCGCATATCCATGCCAGTAACAAAAATATAAAAATATGAATTTTGGTGATTTTTTCGATGTTTCGGATACCAAATCACTGCTAATCCCCTTAAGTATCGACTAAATGTATGTATTGTTAGCTAGGTAGTGGTCAAGAAGACAAGATTTGAACTGGGGAAATGTATGAAGATTTCTGAGATTGGCAGGGAGGGCATTCCATGAATGGTAAATACGGTTAAAATAAGTCTGCCGAAAGATGTTGGTACGGCATCTATTTGGAATAATAGTGGGAGAGTTTGTGGATCTCAAATTGTGATACTCAGAGTTACGAAAATTAATTTTGTCATGGAAACTGATGAACGTCATACTTTGAAAACCTTTAAAAAGAAGGATATTATCTTTAAATTTACGGCGATTATCAAGGCTGAGGATTTTTTTTTTTTTTTTTTTTGGAGATTGAGCTCTTTTATACTCGATTCGCGTTGATCGTCCCCTGGAGTTTTGGACCTATTCCAATAAGTCGGAGAGGGGTCAACCTAGCTCTACCGGGAAAATGAAAGAATTCAAATGCACGTGCCACACCGGATTATCTTGGAGGACACTTCGGTCATTTAACTCACTCACCTGCCACTGAATACAATTTCATTCATGTATGGAAACGCACTATGGTGTATTTCAGGCCTTAACATTGCTCACAATAACATGATTAACAGAAGTCCCTGCGCCTCATTGAATTTTTCACCTCCGCAAGAATGGTACGGGGTCACATATCAGATGGATCGAGTATAGACGATCCTCAGAACTTCTCAGGATGAATTTGGTAGTGCGTCTCTGAACTTTTTCAATGGAGCTGATGAGGCCCTTTTCTTGGGGATTGCAGATTTCTGACCCGTATTCCAAAATGGGTCTGACATGAGCCAAATTGAGAATTTTACGTGTTAATGGATCATAAATATCATGACAGGTGTGCCGAATCAAACCTAAAATGCGGTTAGCATTGGAAATCATATGATTTATATGAAGTTTCCAATTCATATTACTCGTACCTAAGATACCAAGATCGTTCTGATTGTCAACAGATTGCAAACTGTGATCACCAAGCTTGTAGTTAAAAGGGGCAACATGATGTTTCCTGGTTTTGACATGTAAAATAACACACTTTTTGGCATTGAAATTAATGTCCCATTTAACACTCCAATTAAAATGAGCATTAAGGTCTTTTTGCAGAGCAAGTTGGTCACAAATGGTGGATATGGTTCTGGAACATTTTGAATCATCAGCAAAAAGACCAATTTCTGTGCCAGATGAAACACAGGAGGGCATATCATTAATAAAAACCACAAAGAGTAAAGGGCCCAGTATGAAACCCTGTGGGATGCCGGAGGTGACTGGGGGCCACTCAGAATAAGCACCATTAATGACCACCCTCTGCAGTCGACCCTCAAGATAATCATGGAACCAGGAAAGGAGTGTGCCACCGATCCCGGCATACCAGAGCTTCTCAATAAGCATAGACTGATTGACGAAGTCAAATGCCTTTGAGAAGTCCAGGTATACCACATCAGTGTCACCACCCCCTGTCATAGTTAGAACTAAGGTTGTGAGTAAAATGAACTATTTGGGTAATGCAAGAACGATTGGGCATAAAACCATGCTGGCAATCGGAAATGATAGGTTCCAAAAATGGGAGAACTTTCTTGTGGATGCAACGCTCGAGTACTTTGGAGACCAGGCTAAGCAGAGAAATCGGACGGTAATTTTCAACGCAGCCATTGTCACCTTTTTTAACACAGGAGTGATATTCGCACGCTTCCAGACAGATGGAACTTTGCCTTGAAGAAGAGAAGCATTGAAAATTACTGTGAGAGAGGGTGAGATCTCTAGCGCACACTCACGGAGTAATTTACCGGGAATACCATCCGGTCCACTTGCCTTGCCTGGGTCTACTGTACTCAGCACCTCATAAACATCTGAGGAGGTAAAAGTGAGAGAACTAAGGTTATTTATATTGTCATGAACATGAGAATTAGAATCAAGCTTATATGAAGCTTTATCTCTGAACACACTGAAAAAAATTGTTGAAGAGATTTGCTTGCTTTACTGGATCATCAGTAGAATCATTATTGTAACCTACTGACTGGGGAATTTTACCAGGGTTCTTAATCTTCTGAAAGGACCAGAAGCGCTTAGGATTATCTTTCAAGGAAGTTCTGACATCGGTCAAGAAAACAGCACGTCTTTATTTAATAAGAGACTTAGGTTTCGTTCTCTGCGTAAACAGTCTATCTCTGAAAACAACATTGCCAGTTTTCTTGAATTTAATCCAAGCACGTTCTTGATATGCAATAGAGTGTAATAAGATTTCCAATTAAATAAGAAGTACATGTCTGAAAAAAATTTCCACTTTTTTTTAGGAGTTCATTATTGTTATTAGACGTCAGTCTGTATATTGGAATTGGTCTACTTTTGAGGGTCCAAAAATGTGTCGGCAGAAGACAGTAAGTGTGCACGTAGGGGGGTAGGTACTGCCTTTTGCATTGTGAGTGGAATTTGAACTTCTGTTAACGGTTTTGGATAGGGGAGTGGTGTTTGGAGATATACATTTGATATGTTATGTGTTGAAGTCTTCTCCAGGACCGAAAGGCTTGTTTTGTTTTTGTTTGTTTTTTTGTTTTTTTGTGGAGGAAAAAGGTGGAATTTTGGACGATTTGTGAGGCAAGTAGATTCAAGAAATGGAGTGTTTTGTTTTCGTCGTACGAACTCGTCATGTGGAATAGAGGGGGTTAAACTTAGTAACGTGGTGATGTGTACGCTATTTTCGCAAATAAAGGGCCTGTATGATTTTTTACTGATGGTGAAATTATCCATTAGAGATTTGTGATGTTTTCTTTTATAGGCTATAGGAAAAAAAAACAGTTCATGATGTAGTGTCTTTGGATTGCTTTTATTCTCGGTAAATATTACCTCCTCTGTCTGTTAGTGATCGTATCATTTGTGACCTCAATCTGTCTTCCATCCGCTTGTGACCAAATGAGCAGATCACACATACCAATTGCAAGTTCCTTAGTGGCGCAGCGGTCTAAGTCATCTGCCCATATGTATTTTCCCTGGTTGGTCCAGGGTTCGAAATCGGTTAAAAGACGTTTGATTTCGTATTGTTTTATTGTTGTTGTTTAGTTTGTTCTTGTTTGAGCTGTTTGTTATCAGGAAATATGTGCCGTTATTTTGCTTTTTTTCTTCCTTTTTCCCCTTTTTTTCTCTTTAAAACCTACACAGCTTAAAGTGAATCACGAAGTTAAAATAAAAATTAATAATAATAAAACAAAATTACAATGGAAACAAAAGAAAATAAATTGAAAAATAAATAAAATAAAAAATAAAAAATTCAAAAGAATTAACAATTGAACAATGAATGAAAAAAGAAAACGCTAAAAGACAAAAAAGAAAAGACAAATAACAAATAAGAATTTAAAAGAAAAACAATATTAAATTAAAATTAATTAAACATGCATAAAATAATATAAGCAAATTAAATAAAAACAAAAATTAATAACAAAAGTTAATGAACAAAAATAAATGTAAAAAAACTCAACTAAATGAAAATACACCAATAAACGATGTACTGAAATAAAAATGAACTAATAAAAATAAAAATCTTTAAAATAAAAAAAATAAAGATAAATTGATAAACTACTTCTTCTTTATTTCCATATTATCGACAGTTATGAGTACAATACAAAGGAAGTGAGAAAAAATAATACAATTATATAGCGGAGGTGACCAAAAGGCCAAAGTTGGACAGACGAGAGCACTCCGTTCATAAAAGTAGTATAAATAATTATAACAATAACAACTACAAAAATGTTGCAACTAAATGTTTAGGTAGCTTATCACGCTTATTATGAACCAGTTAATGAATCAAAGCAAAACACTGCAACAAAATTAAAGTTAGATCTTGGTATACGACATCAGCACATGATGATGCTTAAGCTGCTTTTAAAACGCATACATGTTTTTAGAACACTTAATATTCGGTGATAATTCATTCCAGTATTGTGGACCCATTGTTCTTATCCCTCTTGATGCAAAACTTGTTTTTACAAAGTCTAACGTAAACTCATCTATGCTTCTCGTGTTACGACTGTTTCTATAACTAAAGTAATTAAAAGACATTTGGAAGTTGGTGTGAAACAAAATTGTACATTAACACCCCAAGATCGAGTTTGTATAACATAAAATACATAAGCAAAAAAATAATAAAAAATAAACAATTATAAATATTAGTTGGAAGCATATGAAAAATACAAAAAAATACACGTTGATAAATATGAAAAGCAAGGAGTTTGTTCAGGAAAGATGTGGCGTGATATTATTAAAATACTAATTAAAATAAAAACAGTAATAGTAAATAAACAATGAAACTTGAACATAAATACGAACAACGTTAGTAAGTAATTTAAAGTTTAAAAGAAATTAAGAAATAATCAAAATATCGAATACGAACAAAAATGAATGAAACAATAAAATAAGCATTTAAATGAGCAAAATATGACAACATATTAAAATGAGCAAAATATGACAAAATATTAAAATTATAAAGTAATACAAATTAATTTTAAAAAATTTAAAACACGAATATTAAAAATGAAAAAAATGACAAATGGCCTGTTTCATAGGTAGATGCAACTTTTGTCAACCAGTGGGACATTTTTTCAAACACAGTATCAAGCTTTTGTTTTTGTCTTCCTGTGTGTATAGAATTTAAGAAAAAATAGGTTCTGGAGCTTAATCTTTTCTCCTTTGTTACTATTTTTTATCACAAAGTTTGAAAATTGAGCAATTTGGAGGAAAAAATACAATAATTTTAATGAAAATTATTTTAACTA
The DNA here is from genome assembly GCA_023653785.1 of Ophioderma brevispina. Taxonomy (NCBI): domain Eukaryota; kingdom Metazoa; phylum Echinodermata; class Ophiuroidea; order Amphilepidida; family Ophiodermatidae; genus Ophioderma; species Ophioderma brevispina. The sequence continues at coordinate 232,721 of JAMKCH010035734.1, forward strand.
CCAAAAGAAATTAGACTTGTCCTAATCATTTATTTCATATATGCATTTTTTGGCAGCTCTGGCTGAAATATGAACAATTACGCTTAAAATTTGGCCATTTTATATCACTTTTTACCTATTTGAGGGGCACATGTGGTGCAGTGGATCAGCGCTCGCCTCATAAGCATAAGGTTGTGGGTTCGAGCCCCGCTGTCGCCAATGTGTTGTGCACTTGAGCAAGGCACTTTACCTCGCTTGCCTCTCTCCACCCAGGAGTATGGGTACCGGTGTCATAAACTACAGTGTCTGTGTGACTGAGTGTCCTACCACCCATCTGTCTATTGTGTTCTCCATTGAGTGCTGTATGCATCATTTGTTTCAGCACTGTACCCAAATGGCCTCGTCTACAAGGTTACGGTTTATTCCGTACATGTTGCTATGGTAGCTAGGACACTCTCTCATGGGGGACACTCCGTTTCTTTACACCGGCATATGCTGGAAATGAAAAACAGACTCGCTGTGCGGGAGGAGTGGTGAACCCCCCACAGCAACATTATATGAGGGAGTCTGGCCCAAACGCCAATTACAGAGAGATGGGCACTCCGCCTGTGGGCGCACCATTTGCATTACGTCTATTTTGGGCCAAAAACAGGTTTTTGACAAAAGTTGTTTTTAAAAGAACAAAACAATAGTAGAGCAGAGAAATTTTCCATAGAAATGCCAGCAAATCTCACTCAATGAATTGGCAGATAATAAAACTTTATGTGTTTATGCTGGACGTGACATGTGAACGGAATTTTTTTTTTTTTTTTTTTTTTTGGCCACTTACTAAAAACACAAAACTAATTTCATGCTTTTACAAGGAAGTACTATGGCTACCTCACATAAAAATGCTTTGTTCGACCCTAATGCCTTTCCAATGTTCAAAAGCTGTTGGTTTGCCTGGTTGCTTGATTACTGCTTGTGCTGGACGTGACAATGTCAATTGTGAACGGAAGTCCATTTTTTGAAAACAGACTAAAACTGACAACACTTCAAATTAACTTTTTCATTCACAAGCCCATGCAACAACTTTAAACATACTACTTGTATAAGACAGAAGTTGCAGACCTATTATTTTACAAGATATTACAACTTAAAGTCGCTGGACGTGACAAACCTACGTCACGTTCTGCCATGTGAACGGAAAACTTCTCATTGGTAAAGCAAAGACACATTGGAAAAGTTGTCAAAACTATTAATATAATTTGATAGTATAGTCAAAGTACTCTTGTAAAATTTGTCTCTTAAAGATGGAATCTATTTCATACACAGCAGACCTTCTGCCATAAATGTTGGACGTGACAAATTTGTGAACGGAAAAATGTGAACAAGGATTTAATTAAGTGTAATTAAGTTTTATAACCAGACATCTAATTTTTTGTATCATATAATCTTGAAGGGTCATTAATGTAATAATAAAATTAAATACCACAAATGTAATCTTTTGGTGTATCTGGGTATGAATGAATAGTGTATGCAAATGTGAACGGAAAATGTCACGTCCTGCCACAACTTTTGACATGGTTCAAAGTCCCTTTAAAAGGCTTTTCACTACTTTTGTTTTTACGTGTTTGAAAAGCTTCACTAAATATATCATCAAAATAAAACAATTCAAACTGGTGGGCTCAACAGGGTTATAATGTCAGCTGAAAACAAAAATACATGTTTTTCAGGTTGACAGCTGATTGACCAGATTTTGACCATTGGAGCCCGAGTGTCCCCTGAAATACAAAGAGAAGGAACTTGGTTAAGATAGTGGAGGTAGGCCTTGTAGGGACATAAGTGCAAATACCCAAAATGATCTTCCATGCCTCTCTATTTTTACACTTGGTGGTCCCAAAGTGAAAACTGCTAAAGTTGCATATACCTATGAAACAGGCCAAATACATTTAAAAAAAAGAAAAATACGAAGACAAATGTTTTTAAACAATTATAAAAATAAAGAATAGACAGAAATATAACAAAAAGTGACCCAAAATAAAATTTAACAAATATAATAAAATATAGGGAAAAAAGTGGAGAAAATGATCAAAAAAACAAAATATACACAATTTAAAAAAAAATAAAATATGGTTTTTCTTATATTTTTATTTTTCCATTTTTTAATTTGGTGGAAATGAGGACCTGAATTGGGTGGGGGAAGGGTTGTGTTGGTGGAAGACACTCTTGTATAATGTGGAACCCTGGCGTTGTTGGAAAGAAAACCCCAGGGGTAGTTGGGAAAGGGAACTCTGGGTAGTTGAGAAGGAAATCTGGAAGAGGTTTCATTGTATGCAAATGAGGTATTGCCATTTAAATTCCGTCATATAGAGCATGACGGAATCAAATGTAATACCAAAAAAGGACCATGGGTAGTTGGGATGGTAGTTGGGAATTGGCCATATAGATAAAAAGAATAACCGTTGGGTACGTGTGGAGGTCATGTAGAAATGTGCCCTGGTGTAATTGGAAGGAGGAACCTGGGTTAGTTGGGAAAGGGCCACCTTTGGTAGATGAGAAGGGGGATCTGGGTTAGTTGGGAAGGACGCTCTGTGGCAGCTGGGAAGGGCTCCCAGGCAGTTGTGAAGGGGGTCTTGGGTCGTTCGAAAGGCATTCCCTTGCAAGACCGAACTGTTCGAAGACCGAACTAATTACCTCATCGATAAGTCCCATTAATAAGGATTTAGATTAAAGGCTGACTCAGAGATTTCCCGATGAGGGCGCCCTCATTTTTCAAACAAACTGTTTTTTGCATATACATAATGCTTGACCATATACTAATCACTGTGTGAAATAGCTAAGCTCAATTCGAAGTCCTTCATATAGAAAATCACAACTTTGTTATAAAATTCTGGATCCGGAATTTTGTTATACACAGTATCCTATGGCACGCAATACTGTACATTTAAATGTTTACTGCATGAAAACGAAAAATACGATTCATATGAAACTTTGGAATTTAGCATTTTAGGTGACTATCTTAGTTCCTAATTGACTACTTTAATAGGACACAAGACAAAATATATTTTGAAAAAATCTATGAAGTAGCCTTTAAGTCGCAAACCTATTGATAGTTCCGATAAGAGGAGACCGCGATCTCATCGGATGACGCATCTCACTCCGCGTTTGTCAATCAATAGGGTCAGTCAAGTCATGATTTACAGCCTTTTTATGGGTTTGATGTGAGTGTTGAAATGAGTGAAATTTCGCGCACCAATAATTTTTCTTCATTTCTTTTCGGAAAGTATTCTTTCTTTTTTGGGAGTGGGTAGGGGATGGTGTTATTTCTTTTTGGGAGGATAGGAATTTTCTTTGAGGAGGGGTTGTTTTTTTGGGTGGGAGGTATTCTTTCTTTCGGAAATGGGAATGTATTATTCATTCTTCTTTTGGGGGTTGGCCTTTTTTCCCCCCTAAATTTTTTCTTTTTTTTGTGGAGGATATGAGTTTTCTTTTGGGGGAGGCATTGTTTGTTCTTTTGTTTTTTGAACGGAGGGAGGGGTTTTCTTTTGTTTTGGGGTATAGGGGAGAGGGGGTTTCCGGTGTCGGGTCATTATTTCAATCCGTTCAGCTTCTCCATCAGCGCCTTCTACTTATTTATTCCGCACATTTTCATACGCTTCGGGGAGAGAAAGCCGGGATTTTCTGCTGGTTAGACTAATCTTTAACTCTTCTTGAAACGGCAGAACGTCACCATCAGGCGGCGCGTGGTTGTGCGCTATCCGTGAAATCACTCCCCCATTAGGGACTGCATCCCATGCCGACATCTCAGGTAGAGCTGCCTTCCACTTCCTTATCTTTCAGGAAACATTGTCGTCGAAACATTGAACGAGGCTATATTTTATTAGTTCGCTCAGATTGTCAGTTTAATTGTGTGTTGATGTCTTGAGAGACTATCGGATTAGTATCTAAATTGATTCAGTGTTTTTTACCAATATATACAGTAGTACGGTTGTGTTAGCAGATAAAATAGTGACTCATAACATCCCCTTTTCCTAGCACCGAAAACGTTACCTGTTCTTTTTTTTAATGAATTCAAGTCCAAAGGTGTGTATAACTTAGTATATATAATATGTAATGCACATGTAGGTCCTATGGCATGGTTTTAAAATGCTGCATTTCGAACTTACAAATGTGTGATGTGAAATGTATTGTTTTGTCAAATATGTGACAATAACATAGCCAACAAATTCAGCAAAGTGTATGTTAGTTTTATATATTGTCTTGTGTGGGTAAAGTGATAATTAGTGCTCACAACCTATTTTTTTTTACATTTTAACAAACACAATGATGAAAGTTTGGCAGATTTTGGAGACCTAAGGATAATGCTCATTCGGTACATTAGATGATTTGCGTAAACCCTACCGGAACCGCGTCATGGCATTGGGTTTCTGTAGAGGTTGCTTGCTGTCACTTCCACTTCTGATTTCCTTTGCCGGCGTGTTGTCGGTACGCTTGTCTCCAGGTTTCGTTTGCTATGTCTTGATTTTCTGGTTTATACATTGTCAGGTGTCCAAATGGACACATGTTTCTTTGGCCTTGCTCTTTGGTTGTACCAGACAGTCCGCAGAAGGTGTTGTTGTGACTGAGGCCTTCTATACTGGCAGCCGCCGGGTTGGGGGGTGGTGAACCACATACGACTTGGTCAGACACACCTCAGTGACAGTGGATGGTTGCCATGGTCATTGTCAAGCATCGCAACCTTCTGACGACATATAGTGGTGATTGTTCAGGTTATAATCGCTTGTCATGTTCTCTCTTATTCTGTTTCTTTCTACGAGGTCTATAACATCCCCGACGTTGACATTTACGAGCTGGGTAGTGGAGTTGATCGGTTTATTTACGACAGGAATATATGCTGGAGACGGACCGATTGCTATCAATCGGTGTGGCTCGAAGATGCAGCAGGGCGATGGCCAACATCTGGGGTGTTCATTGCATTTCTTGATGATGCTCTTTATCGTTCTTACGGTGTCTCTCCGCTAAGCCATTGGAGCGGGCTAAGTTGGGGATGAAGTGGTGTGCTTCACCTTCCATTTGGTCAGCATCTCCTGGAATGGGGCTTCTGTGTATGGTGTGACATTATCTGACACAACTTCGGAATGGGGGCCCACAACGGCTGAAGAGATCCTAAAGGACTTTCGCAAACAGTGGTGGAACTTTTCATGTGGGCCCAATTTTCCGCAACCAATGGATACTTGGATTGGTAGTCCGACCCACTACAATGTAGTCATTGGTCATTGAAAGATAGCTGTGGCTAGTTTAGTCAGGTGGGGTTGCGGGAATTTAGGTGGTAAGAGCGGTTCCTTTTGGTGCGGGACTGTACTTTTGCCAAGTGCCGCATGCTTTCACTTCAGTTTCAATGTCTCGGTTATGTTAGGGCCAGTAGACAGACATCGTGCGAGTGGTCGGGTCTCTCAATCCCATGATTAGAGCATCAGCCCAGAAGGTTTTGGTTCGAGAACGAGAACCAATATTGAACAAGGGAAAATTCAAGAGAAAAGTAAACTTTTGCAAATATGACGGTCTGCCGGGGACCCGTTGTTGAGTGTAGCCCAGGAGAGGGGTAAAGTTACTTGGGTCACTGTTTGAACTGCTCTAAATCTTATATAATATAGCTCAAATTATCTTAGGTGAACAGGAGTAAAAGTCAATTGGGTCACACCACATGTGATGCTTCCTTCAAGATATTGGGAAACTAGGCCTAAAGGTCATTTGTTTATTCAAGAAAGGTCGGCAGTTGCAATACCCAGATTTGTTTGTAAAAATTTGTTTTTATGTTTAATGTTACTGAATCCAAATCGAAAATGCTTGTTCACTTTCGGGAATCTCCTTGTTTGTTAATGGAAGGGGTAAAAAATTCCGTGTAGGACTCTATGGGAACGGGGACATTATACCCCTCCCTATGAAAGGTAACCAACCCTATGCAAAATAACAAGCGATTTTGAATCAGTATCATTAATATGTTTTTTAAAAAAAAAATGCAGAGAAAGTAAAAGAATTACAAATTGTTGACCTTCATTGACTAAAAACAAATGAACTTTAGCCTATTTTCCAAAATATCTTGGAAGGAAGCACCACAACACATGTGACCCATTGACTTTTTTACTCCCCCTGGTAACTAAGGAATATTGTGAGCTATATTTCATTAGATTTAGAGCCGTTCAATATTGACCCCCATAGTAACTTTACCCTCTCCTGGGGCTAACGCAACAACGGGTCTCCGGAAGACTTTCATATTTTCAAAAGTTATATTTCTCTGAAATTTTCCCGTATTTCAGCTCATTGTATCTCGTGGGTCGAACAAAAAACATTCTGGGCTGACGGTCTATATGGCCCTGGTGGAGTTGTACAAAGGATTTTGCTTGAAAGAGACTCAGGATGACCACTGACGACCCTGAAAATATAACACCTTCGCGATACGACCAGTAGGGTCGGAGTTCAGTTGGTAGTTCCTGTATCGTCTCAGGCCATCCATCATTATGATTTGTCCAAGCTTTCGGAGGATGGTTTGTCTTGTTTCCTCAATCAGTTGGTCTTTCTTCTCACACCAAACTGTAACCAATACTATGTGTCACGTGTCAATTGTACATCTAGTTGTATGTCTGTCCGCTATGATGGATTTGGAAGGCGATCAGTGTATCGGATTAAGATCTGTTGCTTCCAGGCTTATATCGCACTTCCAATTATAACATTGGACTTTTCAAAAGCAGTCTCTGTAGTCGTGGGGGGAGCAATCAGTAAGTGGTTTCCTGCATATCATCTCTAACGGCTTGTGGTCAGATGTACGAGAAAGTGCCTTTCCAAAAGAGGTTAGGTGTGTGAAAGCGGGTGATTCCAAATACCATGGCCAAGGTTTCTCTTTCAATATTGGAATAGTTGGTCTCAGCAGCTGTCAAACTTTTAGATGCAAAGGCCACTGGGTGGTTGTCCTGAAGTAGGCAGGCCCCAAGACCCTTCATTGATGCATCCACTTCAAGAACATTATCCTTCTCTGGATCGTAGTAACTCAAGGTAGAGCTGGTGGTCACTATCTGTTTCAGGTTATCGAATGCACGCTGGTGATCATCCTGCCATGTGAAAGGAACATCCTTCTTCAGCAAGTCACGCAGAGGTTTGGCCTTGTCAGAGAAATTTGGTATGTACGAGGATAGGAAGGTCATAATTCCAAGGAACCTCTGAAGATCGTCTTTGGTTTGTGGTGTCGGCATTAGCCAGGATGTCTTCCAAGAACACATGGATAGGATCCTTGAAAAGGTGGATGGTTGTGTTGGAATTGCTGACGACGTAGCTGTATTTGGACGGACCCGTGAGGAACATGACCGGAACTTGGAGAATCTTATGAAGGTGGCTCAACAAGAAGGCTTGGTGTTCAACATGCAATTACAAGTTCTACAAGCCGTTCCGTTGTCTCCTCAGGAGTGAATTCGCACTTAGTTGCCTTGGTGCGACAGCGATTTACAAACTCATCTATTGATTCATGGGCTTGTTGTTTGAACTTCATCAATTCCAGACGGTGTATTCTATAGTTAATTTGTATGTTGAGCTGATCTTCGAAAAGTTTCCAAAGTTTGTCTGGATCCTTCATGTCTTCATCACTGAGCCCGGATGAGTTTATCTTCTTTCAAACCGGTTATGGCCCAATGCCTATTTTTGATTTTTTTTAACTGCTTTCTTTCTCTCTATCAGTGATATTGTGGTCCACGAGATGAGCTCCATGCGTTGTTTGAACAGCTTAAATTCCTCACCTACTTCCTTTACATCCCAGTTCATTTCCGGGAACCTACTAGCCATGTTGCAGAAGGAGGGGTACGCAATCGAAGACGCTTCGATTGAGATGAACAAGAAAAAAAGAGCAGCCAGTGTTTTTTTAGCGCGACCACAGTTTGTAAAACACTATTACACAAGCGGCTGAATGGGTTTTGACCCTTTAAATCTGTGTGTTGTAAATGTGAAATGTGTTGTTAGTGTTGGTGAGCAATGTAAAAAAAATAAAAAACAGCATATATTATGATACAGGTTAATAGCACAATTCAAGTTCAACTAAAGTCAATGAAGCAATAGTCTTTTCTCGGGTCTTTTGATTGATGATGAAAACAATATTCATATGAGCAAAATTGGCCTGTGACTCTCGTCAGTTTTCAAAAATGACACATAATACAATGAAATAAAACAATATTATCGAAAAGTCCGTCGATCTCGGTAGCTCTCGGTGTTTACAGTTCAATACTACTTGCACGGCGATTATCTTTAGGAAACTAATATGTTTCAATAACGCTGGCGTCACGATGCGCTGATTCACATTAGTCCAATTATAGTCCCGTTGTCGGTAGCTGTTAACGGCGCTGGTCTCCGCAAAGACAAAATCAATGCGCACGGTGATTCGGTCGCACAAATTTGGCTGTGTTGGTTGGCGAAAGTTTGCGCTGGGCTGTTAAGGCGTTCGGGGCGGGCCTGGGGGGGACCGTTGATTCTGGAAATAGTGATCCAGCTACAGTTTAATTACAACCGCAAAAACATACATCCTACGACGCTTTCTGGGAATTTTCTGCGGCTATACGACCGTTATATGATCGCTAAAATGACAAAGACATGATGTACACAGTACAGTGTCACGAGGACTTGAAACACGAGTACATGGGGGGGGGGGGTGGTTTGCTTACAATTTTACAGTCCACAAGCTTCCACACCACACGTCTCTAAGTCCATTATACGATACGAAGAACGATGACAATGCAGTTGTTCCAACTAATGGGTGTCAATACAGGCTCGACAGGGGGTCATCTGGTTAAAATCCGTGGGTAAAATAACGAAGCTCACGTTGACTTGTGTTCAGCTCAATCATTGTTTTCGAACATGTCACTCGCTGTGAAGTGGCAGGCAGGTAGGGGGGACATATTGTGCTCAAGATTCGCGAAACCGAAGACTCGCCGATATCAGTTTAAGCTTTGTTGTCACAATTCATGTACACTAGGCTTCACAGTTTTTCCTCGACTTACCGTTAGGTTTGGTAAGGAGTACGTTTAGTTTCAAAATCAAGTATAAGACACGCAATATTGACACGGCATTGACGGTGATCGCTACTCGGGAGCAGCAATGTACTTGTCAATCACTCGATGCAGGCACGTAGCACTGCGCAGGCGCTGATCGTCTGCTGATTACAAGAATTGTCACTGAGCGATGTGGTAATTCCAAGTCTAATTGGGAGTATTCTAGATTGCGTTTCGGGGTTCTTGGAAGTCACTCCGGTGTCGCTGCCACCATGAAGTATTACTCATGTTACACAGGGATAGTTTAGGTTTCAATAACACATCATTTTATTCAGTTCGCTCAGATGTCAGTTTAATGCGTGTGTTGGATGTCTTGAGAGATATCGTTGAAAAGATATTTTGTAATGAAACAAAAAATAAAAAATTTTTTGTTTGTGTGTTGTGTTACGCATGATAAAATAGGCATAACATAACACAGAGGCCAATCAGCGCATCGCCTTTTTCTGCGCAATTACGAACATTAAACCAAATACAATACGCACACTATGGACCGTAACATCACGGCGCCCACGTCAGTGCTATAGCGGCACCGTCAGAAGTATTACACCGCCGAATTCATAGGCAATTAGCATGTCTCTTAAATCCACTTAAAAGATAATCCCTGGGGATTCTACTTCGGTCTTCTTCGGCGGTCCTCGCAGAGGGTCCCCGTTCGAAATGAAGAATAGACCTTGCCTTGGGACTTTGGCAGCTTGTAAAGAGGGCCCTGGTATAGTTGAAAGGGTCCTGTGGTCGGTAGTCAGACAGCGGACCTAAGTGGGCAAGACAGGGACCATAAGGTGGTGAAAAGTTGAATAATGCTACAGGGTAAAGTATGCTATGGTTCCGAATGGAACCCAACAATCTAACCTTGTAATCCCCGCGCAAACCGCGAAAGCCGAGAACCGCGAAATTCTAGTTAATGTTGAAAAGTCCCTTCTTTTTATATATCTCAGATTGTATTATTTTTTTAAGTCTTGTTGGATGTAATATCCGATTGCTTCAAATCACACCTCAATGGGAGCCTGCCATACAATCCTACACAACCTACTTGGGAGTGCCGGCAGCTTAATTACCGGCAGCACCTCGAGTCCGTATACGCCAAGGTATCTTCGAGAACAGAATCCCCGTGCAGACTTGCTGGATTCATGGACCAACAACCCTACGCACCACTGCCTGGCTCGGTCTCCAGCACTGCTGAATATGCGCCCAGCATTGTGCACAGCTCTCACATAAAAGAAGATGGATAGGTACTCAACGAGACCTGAGAACCATAACTGGCTTCCTCCGCCCACTCATCTGACATTTCTACCGTGCTTTCAGGCATTGCACCGGCAGAACTCGGAGGGAGGCAACACTCGACAAACTAGTGAATAAGGCCCTGAAGGACAACAAGCACTGCTGCATAACAATGTCCAAAGATCCACACAACTAGGCAGAGAGAGATGCCACTCTCGCGACCTTTCTGCCGAACCGCTGACTAAACTCTCAGTTCCCCATTCAACATCTTACAGACATGGACTACTGGGAGCGCCTTGCTACGACATTCCCAAGACCAGGTCAACTCTCTATTACAACTAGACAGAACACCACCTGGGCAGCCATCTCCCACGCAAGAATGGGTCACCTTAACCGGATTCGCCGCACAGGAGTCGGTCGCGTCAATAGCAAATGCACGATGGGGGCTGCAGGCCATCGCCAGCATGACCAATGTGGCTCTCCATCAGTACAGACTGCGGATCACGTTCTCAGTGAGTGCCCTACATTTCGTCCATCGGTGGATACAGATATCTTAAACCCCAACCAATCCAACAGTGAGTGGGGTTCCAAGTTACAACACATGTCGATGTTTTTTTTTTCTGCCTCATAAGCAAAGAAAGTATGTCATTGAAATAATTTGAGGAAATGGTGAATTAAAGGGGAAATTCGTGATCCACAACCACATCCTCGACTTAAACTATGGATCTGGATCTGGAATCTGGCTCAATTATACTCCGACAAAACGGTAATACACGCCACACAGCAGAGATTATGACCTGACCTATACGGCTGGTATGGAGCACTTGGAATGCCTTAGATGAAATTGGAAATCCTTAAGAGCTGATTTAAAGTTCTTGTAAGACTGGATGTCTAAAATTGAATGTGTTAAGGCATTCCAGTGAGGAATAGTCCAGGGGAAAAAAAACTATTGCATATGATGGAAGAACTAACTTGATTGCATCTAGCGGTAGGATGATGGCGCTCTTGTATGTCTGTGTTGGTTGTAAGATGGTTTGTTGTTGTGTATCCACAAGTCTTGGTAATGCTTTGTGGTGGTGTCAGGATTTATTTCACTAGTGTGCTGATCCGGGGCCGCGTTGTATCCATGATTACGGACGCTCCTAACACGGGCCGCCTATTTGAGGCTGGGGCGGATTGGGAACAGCCAGGGGTTTACACCCTACTCTTAGTCGACACTGACTGCGCTGTAAACATGTACAGTTGTGACTCTATACATGGGACCGACCGCTTAACGTCCTCTCCGAAGACGGGATTGCTTTCATGATCCTTGACCCAATAAGATGTAAATGATGGTAACTATCTACCAGGTTGTGTGTGATCCTATACAACATGATTTAGTCTGGTCATAATACGGCAATTTCAAGAATGAGCCATTTAAGGTGATGAAACATTGATGACAAACGGCTTCTCTGGATATATTGTTGAAGCAAATCTTGCTGCAGAGCGCTGGGCCATTTCCAATTGGTGCCTTTCTTCACCAGTTGAAGGTATCCATGCAGGCGATCACGTAGGACCAGTTGGTTGGATAAAGATGGTAGAGCCGGGATTTGACATCCCGTTGAACAGGCTTAAAGTTTCGCCGATGACACTAGACTTGTTTGAAGCTGTTTGTCAGCTCTGAGTGTGTTCTTTCCATCGTAAGTTATTACAAAAATTCATCCAAGGTATAGGGATGAGATTTGGTCACTGGAGATTATATACAAGCATATATGGTGTGACCTAAAGATTTTTTAGAGGTAAAGTTCATGACGAAAAATTTATCTGTGTAGAATGACATTGCCAATCTTGACTCCAGCGTGATAAAGCGTTGAGATCAGATTGAAGTGTGACGCAGTCTTGAGGAGTATTTATCTCACGGTAATGAAGGCGTTATCTGCAAACAGTCTGGCTTTTGGGCCATCACTCAAAGATTCAGGATGTCGTTGATAAAAACCAAAAAACTCAGTGACGATGACAGTGCCTTGCGGAACAATAGAGTAACGTCGGATGCCGAGGAACGAACTCCATCAGGATAACACATTAGTTTCTCTTGTCAGAAAGCTTGAATCCAGCGAAGAATGTTACCCCAACCCGTTAATGATGGAATTTTTGAGGAGGCGCTGGTGTGGCACTCTATCAAAAAGTTTGGAGAGTCTAACAACACAGCGTCCACCTGGCGGCCTTTGTCCATTGATTTGGCAATGTCATCTGTTGTAAGAACTAACTGGGTATCACATCCTCTCTTTTTCGGAAAGCCATTGTTGCGCTCGGTAAAGGACATGATACTTATCGAAGTGCTTCATAATGTGGCTAGCAAGGATATGTTCAAGTCTTACAGCAATTGATGTAAGGGATATAGGTCTATATTTGAGGGCAAACTGCGCTCCCCTTTAATATTGGGGGCATATGTGATATGGCATCTTGAGGCAAGTCCACAGTTTCAAGGGATTGGTGAAAATAGCTGTACAATAGGTGCCAGTCAACTGCACATTCTTTTAAATCCTGGATGGTTCCGCTCTGGGCCAGCAGCCTTGTTAGTGTTTTTAAAACAAAAAAAACCTCTAACACCTTCTGGACTCCATTTACATGGATATTAAGTGGCGCAATACTTTCAACTTTAGCTCCTCCAGGATCCGGCATATTGATGGTGTCCTTTTGTATAAAGATGGAAATAGCTGTTCAATAAGTCCGCTTTCTTTTGACAATTCATCTGTCAAGTCATTTGATATTTCAGGGTGGGATCCTGGTCTATCCTCCCTTTTGGACTTCAAAATTCTACAAAAGATTTTGGAATTATTTTGCAGGTTATCAGACATAGTATCATGGATTGTTAATGTTCTGAGCGAGCGGAGTTCTTTTTGACTCTGATCTGATTTTTTGAATGTTACTTCATCGCTGGATTGATGTTAGATTTTTTTTGTGTGATACAGTCTCTTAACTTCCTTTGCTACGTTGAGGCTAGAATTTAAACCAGGAAGGTTTGTCTAATTGTAGTTTATTTTTAGGGATATGTGTGTATTCATACGGACTTGTCAAAGATGGTTTGAAGGCGACCAATTCTCTTTACGGTGTGAGAATGGTGTTGGTAACAAAATGGAACCAAAAGTATTCAGGTCCTGCTTCAAGTCAGTCATATTAGCATTGGAGTATAAGTATATTTCTCTCAGATTTGTTTTTTACGAACTGCAATAATATTACTGGTTATGTTTGACCAATTCGTGATCACTAGTACGAGCTGGCCAGAGTTTCAATTCCACCAATCAATGATGGACGTTAGTAAGAAAAAGATACGTGTATTTTTAAACCTTGTCGGAACAAGACCATATGCCTGGAGTGATAATCCTACAAATTTCGAGAAATAGTTTGCATTGAGAAGCTATTGGGGACTGCAAGTTTTGCAGTTTCGTGAAAGACAAGGGCATTGTCACGAAGGTTAAAATCACCTGCAAGCCAGATTGTAGATGGTTTTCACCGCGGTTACTTATTTTGCAAGTAATGGTTCAAGAGCCTGAGGGAATCAAGAGATGATTTGGATTATAAAGCACCAATGAATAACGGTTTCTTGTTTTTCAGCTCAATGCGCACCCAAGAGACGTTCAGCTTCAACTTCCAGATCAACTAACTGAAGTGAGGGCAGAGCTTTTACAGCAATTAGGATGCCACCATACCCATCGGGACGGTCTTTCCTAAAAACGGTATACTCATCAGGAAAGTATTCACAAGACTTGATAGATCCATTTAGCCAAGTCTCAGTGCCAACAATTATGTCTGGTTTTTCTGTTTCCAGCAATGCTTGGAAATAGCTATTTTCTTTTTCATGCTCTGAAAATTCATGTTGAGAACTTTGAGTTTTGATGTTAGTTTCTTAGTTTGCAGAAGTGGACGTTTTACACGAGATTTATCAACACGAATGTTTACAGAAGTCACATTATTTTTGTTTTTACTCTGATGTGGAGTAGATGTTGCAACAGGCGAAGAGACATCGATGGAATTCACACTACCGTAGGAGCCATCATTTATGGTAATGGAAGGGTCACTAAGCTTGCTTGTATCAGAATTTCCTGTAGTCAAAACTTCATAAGGATTTTCATCAATTGGAATCCCCCTATAACCAATTCTTAAACAGCTGTGAAAATGTAAGTAATTTCATTGGCCGATGCCCGGGTTCAATTCGTTTAATTGAACCCAGGTAGTACGCGCTGCGTATTGATGTTATTTTTAGGTTGAAGCGCTCGTGTCATACTGCGTTTTGCTACGTTCGCGCGCGTCTACCAACATTGCGTCTCGTTGCGTATGATCGTTGCGTTCAACGGGTTGTTCGATAGTTGTCACTGGGTGGTGGCAGTCCTTTTTTGTTGTATTTAAGCCATAAAGCATCGCGAAATTGGGTTAAAGATGACCTTTAATGATAAGCTGTTTAAGAATGAGAATAAAGGTATGATTTTGGGAACCGGTACTCTCTTTACGACGAATTGAACCCGGCGACACCATTATTTTTGCGTGGAAGAACTCGGCCTTCGGCCTCGTTCTTCCACTTAAAATAATGGTATCACCTTGGGTTCAATTCGTCGTAAAGAGAGTACCGGTTCCCAAAATCATACCTTTATTCTCTAATAAGAATCAGAAAATGTGGGCATACCACATCTTAGGCAAATCCAGGATAAGCTGCAGTCACCCAAAATGTCATAAATAGCAGTACTCATGCCTATACAATTGGTATGATACCATATATCACAGTTATCACATTGTACACTACGGTCTGGTGCATAGCCTACCTCCTGTGAGCAAACACCACAAGGTGCACTCTCGTTAGAAGTTGATGAATTTGGGGTTAATTGAGGTGGTCCAGGGTTAGGATTTATATCACCACCCAGTGTTAATAAAAGGGCGTGGATCCACGTGAGATTATTACCATTTGTCGTCAAAAGTTTCACATATTCCTTTCTTGGAAAAAATACATGAAATGCATATCCATATAGAGCACTAACTTCGTTGCTTTCCACCGGCAAGACTAAAACTTTTCTACTTACAGTACTTCTGTTGGCTTGAAAGGGTCTAGCTGGAACGTCACTGGTTAGGGTAAACAAGATTACATAAGCAAAACCACACAGCTGTAGATACATGGTAACAACAGACTATCAAATTTTTGATCGCACCATAGAGCTGATCCCGAGTTGTCCTAAATCCAAGACCAAGATGGCGATTGAAACCGCGAAAATTGAAATATTGCACAGCCAAAATGTAGTTAAAATACACACACAAATACGTTCAATAAAAGATAATAACGAAGAATAGGCTAGCGGAGGGTCGTATCCGAGTGCAGAATGTACAGGAGACCTCGACTAATAGCTACTTCCGGTTCCAAGATGGAGATTGGTAATAACGAAGTATGTAGTATTGCCAATACTCAACGCAACACAATATCAATGACAGTGACGGTGCTTTAAAGGTCCATGGCCCGATCGCTAATAGCCTCGTCCCAGAAGCTCCAGATTTTACCGGAAGTGGTCAACATTTTGGTATCAGAAGAAAGCTACTATTTTTCTCATTTACCCTGTGAAATCTTAGGGCCAAAGGATGTTTGGTTTGGAAGTTATGAGCGAAAATGTGACCCATTTTGGTCGACCAATATTAATCTTACACAGTGCTCTATGGGACTTACAAAATCACGTTTTTAGCTCTCGCATCAAAACGGGTTGAAATATCGGCGCGAAACTTTACAGAT
The DNA here is from genome assembly GCA_023653785.1 of Ophioderma brevispina. NCBI lineage: Eukaryota > Metazoa > Echinodermata > Ophiuroidea > Amphilepidida > Ophiodermatidae > Ophioderma > Ophioderma brevispina. Next base: position 248,732 of record JAMKCH010035734.1, read on the forward strand.
GTGGTTTTGGAGTGAAGGCCAATCTATCAAGATGAAAACTTCATATCCTTAAATCGGGCCATCCCCCTTTAAAGTTTAAAAATCACTCTCAGAATTTCATAGAAAAAAATTAAAAAAGTACATCAGTAGCGACGACAAACATCTAAACTATCCTCCAACAGGTGGATGGGTGCAGATAAATTAGATTTAAATCAAACAAAAATGATTAAAAAACGGGATGGTCTCCGCGGAAAAAATTTGTCCATCCCAGTCGAGGTCAGAGGTCAGAGGCCTCACAATTTTTCATGTTTTACACAGTGAAAACTAACTTTTATATAACCGGCGGATTTAAGGAAAGGGCCCGGTCAGCACTTAAGGTCGGCCCTTTAGCGTCGCTTCGCGACGCAATGTCTGAGGGGTGTGTGAGGGGGCCCTGAGAGCAATATTTTAGGGGGCCCTGTCAGCAGGTGCTGACACTGCTGACTCTTAAATCCGCCACTGCTATAACCTTTATGCTTTAGAAATGTTTATAGCCTTGCCATTATTTTCTTATTTTAGAAATGCTATGTTAATATTATAAACGCTACCTAAAATATTGCAACGTGTTTTAAAGGTCCCTGGAAATGCAAATAGAATCGATGTGGTTTGTGTCAAGTCTACAAGGAGGGACCAGAAAGCATTCAATATTGGGTGGTGATGACATCATAAGTGAAACTATTGATTTTTCAGAGTAATAGAAAATTCCAGGTGACTGGTGTGAATCTATTCATGACACTGACTGAAAATCAATAGTTTCACCAATGATGTCACTGGTAGTGTTTTCTTTTTTTCTGGCCCTGTTTATTGGAATGGAATGTCCCATAAAAGATTTGGAGTAGGTTTATCATCTCATTTCCTGGGACCTTTAACAAAGTAAAATGTAAAAAACGTTTTGGTAATTCTAAATCAACCCCGATTTTATTATGTTGAAGTGTTTCTTTTTAAACATCTACATTTCATTTCAAATGCTAAGCATCTGAAAATAAATGTTATCCATTTGAAGGGAAACGCCTACTTTTTAAGCAAATAAATAGCTCGTTTATAAAACATTAATTGTTGATATAAAACATGCAGGACGTTTATTTGTTCCCGTGTAATAAAACATGTAACGTTCTCTGTAGTGTTTACAACATCCAAAAATAATGCAAATGCTATATGAATTTATGAAGTCTATTTACAAATCATAATCGTTAGTTTTTATTGTGTAGTACCTTTGTTGTTGGTTCATTATATAGTCCCATTAATAGGTTTGTTTCGAAAATTTCACTTCTAGTGAAAATGCTCGTATCACAGTGCCCTTTAGACTAATGTGTTGTAATTTCTGTCTACAGACAGAAAACAAAAATCACAAATTTCTTCCAATTTGAATGGTATCTGCAAGTTACATTATGTAAACATACTATATACTGACATATGTTGCATAAATTATTATGTCATATTTTGTTATTAGGTGGTATCAAAATAATAGATTAAAATTTAAATCAAAATACATTGAAATATAAATCTAATAGATTAAAATTTTTAATCAAAATTTAGATTTGTCCTCCGTTTTAATCTAAGAAATTTAGAGAGTATTTGTAAAGACTGGCAGCTGAGCTGCCAGCAAACTTGCAGGTTTTTCACAGACAATCTTTTTTTTAAAATGCACTTTTCTTATCATAATACAGAAAAGGCCGTAAAATAATAGCAAAATGTTGTGATAAAAATAATATCCGTGTAAAGTAAAAACGGAAAACACCGTAAAACACGACAAAAGTGCTGGTAATTAAAAATACGGAACCCGATGTTTCTTTTTTTGGGCGGGGGGGGGGGGCAAATTGAAACAGCGTTATGAAATTCTGCGGCACATGCAGCATCAAAGGGGCTCCCTGCAATAAAGGTGAATTTCGTTATCCTACACTGAAAAAACAAGAATGTTAATAGACTACACTATTTGGGTAGGAGTTTGTAAACATATTAAACCGTTCATGTGTTAGAAATTTATATCCAAAATCGTTTCTTTTCTTGGCCAGCGGTTGATTTAAAGGCTCCCGGGAAAAGCCTCCTGTCTCGGACAGTGGAACGACCCAATCACTTTTTGCGCGAATAACAGACATGTTAAATTTCGAAACATATTTGTTGAACATTATTTAACACATGTTTAAAATTTAACTTATAACTGTTAAAATTCCCCTCTCCCCCGGAGGAGAGTCATATCACCATAATCTCCGTATACTTACCATTCAAGCCTGACTTATATGCCAGATGGTCCTTAGTATTTTATCTCACTTTTTCGTCGGCTACTTTGCTGTATTTAGCGTTTTTTTCGCGGCTGACCACGAAAAAACGCTAAATACAGCAAAGTAGCCAACGAAAAAGTGAGATAAAATACTAAGGTCCATCTAGCACATAAGTCAGACTTGAATGGTAACGTACTAGGAGATGTATAGGTGATCTTATAGGACTCTAAAAGACCCAAAAGTGTATTAACGCGCTACAGTCTTTAACCAATATTATCCTGATTTAAACCTTAACGTGTTCAAAGAAGTGTTATAAAGTGTTAATATTTTAGCACACAATAGTAGTATTTTAACCTCCATGTGAAGATTTAACACATTAACGGTTAAACGTGTTCAAAAGTGTTACTCAAATAGTGTCACTTTTTGATACCCTAACAAGGTAAGCAATGCATTTTGTCGCTTAATAAACACATTTATTATATTGATGTGCTTTACAAGTTTGGATCTTTTTGATCTCGTTGCTTAATTCTGAGTTATCACAGACCTAAACACATCACAATTTCAGTTAAGAAAAAAACATACCCTTTTCCACATTTGAGTTTTTGACACCCTAATCAATGTAGCGCGTATCGCCTTTTTACGCGTTTTCCTGTTCACGCCTTCATCATATCTACTTGGAATACAAGTGCCCCCCCCGGTGGAAGTTATTTATTCAAAGATGCATGTTTGTCCTTATAGAACATCTATTCTATAAATATATAGAACATCTAGTTCTATAAATATAGAACATTTATTTCCATACAAGCATAAATGTCACAGTAATACAATATTGAAGTATGTTCTTCTTAAATGTGATTTTTTTTAAAGGAAGCGGTTTTATAAAGGAAAAGCCTAACTTCATGTGCCACCTCTGTAAGTGGTTAAATATGTCTCGTAATATCGCCTCTGAAAAGCATTTTCCCCCCATCGGCCACACAACACTTGGCCATGCCAGTTATGGGCATCAAAACATGGTGTTGAAGTCCCCGATAAATGACGATGATCAGAAATCGAGGTTTGTTAAAAAAATTTCACATATCAGTTTTATATGAAATTAACTGCGCACAACTTCCTATTTATAAGTAGCTTCTGGCGACACCCATTTTTAATGATAACATTGGTTGATATGATATTGAACAATATTGTTATTTTTTCACTTGAACGAATAGGCCTATAAATATTTAAATGCGTTGTGGACTGGATGACGTGTACATGGCCATTGTAAGAAACCACGGGGGTTGCAACCCATTCAAACACCAGTCGTCGTGCTGGGGATGAAATTTGGGAATATTGCAGGAATAATTATTGTTTGGGTGCTTGACACATAATGTAAATTCGATACAAAACAATCCGCCAATAATCAGTTTTGTTGGATGTGGGTGCTATTGGGTGGTTAAAATATGTCCTACCCATGGCCACACAACGATGATGACCATGACAATCAGTCGTCTGGATGTAAATTAAACCGCCTTCAATGCAATACAATCTTTTCACCTAAGCGCGCATGGGGCATTATGAGGAAAAAAAGAGTATCTTAGCACAATGATCCCAGGTACCCAATATTATTACACCTGGCCACTCTATACACATACATTAATTGGTATCACTACCGATTAGTGTATCATATGCAAAGCGGCACCCACAGTATGTGGAAGAAGAAGCGGAGGCAGCATTGCTTTCTATTGTTGCTACTTTCTTTTACTTTGTGCGTCGGCCAAAAATGCGAGACGGCTGTTGTTGTATTTCTAAAGATTACGTAACGTTTTTGATCTCTTATCTATAGACCAGTTAACAGCAATGTTTGTAACACGTTAGGGCCTGGATCTTGAACTGCTAGGTCGGAATGGCTGTTACACAATGGGAAATTGTATCTGTTAGATTTTAAGACTATGGGCCCATAAACGATTGGAAGGATGGGATTGGCAGTCAACAAAAGAAAGTGACTTAGGTGTATGAACTGTTCTATATAGAACCTCTGTGGTAAGAAGAAAAAAACCCAAGAATAAGATTCACACCACTGTTAAAATGTTCCTAATTTATTCCAGACTTTACCTGTTTTAAATACGGTAAACACCCCAAGACTTATTCAAGAATCTTCACGCTTTATTCCTATACCTAACATAAAGTTACAATTTGGGGAAAGCAGACACACATGTAAATAACAACAGCTGGCTAGAAACCCATCGGGGTGTCCTACACATTTTGTAACTTACTTGTTTTTTAATGTAAGAATACATCATGAACTATGAAGATCGTTTGACCTATAAAAATTGTTAAGAACGTCGTTAAGTAACAGTCATTAAAAACTGCAAACATCTTATTTTTCCCTATCATTTTTAAAAATAGTTTTAAAAAACTCTTTTCCTCTTTGTATTTATTTACACACTAAAAACAACGTGTCCTTTACGGGGTCAGTAGTAAACGATGACACAACTCCGAAATAGTGGTCAAATTGACAACGAAAAAAGGGTCACCGTTTGACCATTTCGTGCGTCCAAAATATTGACCACTATTTCGGAGTTGTGGGCATAGTTACATAGTGTAGGCTGTTAGTATGATTTCAAACTGTGCATTTTTTTGCTAAGGATGAGTTTTGGTATAGTGGATAGAGTATGACATCAGGTATCAGAGTATGGGTCGATTTTTCTGAAAAGCTTTTGGCCGCCATCTTGGATTTCAAAATGGCCTCCATTTCCAAAGATTTTGCCCGATAACTTTGGTTCTGGAGCACATTGGGAAGTCAACGTGTGGGCACCACTGTGTTTTCACTACCTTGAGTTTAAAAATAATGAATAATCAACGTAGTCCTCACAAAGTCCTGCTTTGCAACACCCCTCACACTTGGTGGGGGGGTGGCGATCGTTGATAAGGCTGTTGCCTCTACCCCAGCCCCCCTTTGCATAAGGGTCGTATGGTTTGGATGTGTTTTTTTATTAGCGTCATGATAAGTAGACATCCATGTTGATAAAGTATTGGGCCATTTTATGTTTCTGAAAAGCGTTTCCGCCATCTTGGTGGATTCAAATGGCTGCCATTTCCAACGGATTTTGCCCTAAACTTTGGTTCTCGAGCAACAGGGGAAGTCCAATTTGGTGGCCAATCCTATGTTTTCCAATAACTGGGAGTTCACAAATATGATAATTATCCTAGGTCTAAAACCCAAGGCCTTGCTTCGGACACCTCTCACCCCTAGTGGGGTGGGGGCGACATTTTACACTGCCCCTACCCATAGAAATTTTGTATATAAGGATCGTATGATTTCTGTGTTTGGTATTTTAATCCCCGTGTATAGCTTTGTCTCCCCTACCATAAATGCCGAAAAGTACCACAATTCAACTTGAGACGTCTCCAGACATCATAAGTGTGCTCTAAATGCTAGAAACATGGGATTTTCGCCATATTTGCAGCTAAAATGTTTATGAAACAATATGTTTACTTGAATAATATTAAAATTCTATATCCTAAAAACAACAACATAATTTTGTCACCACCCCGGGAAAGGAGATGGGTCCTTATTTTTACTTCAGGATGTGATGCCCATACAAAGTCCATACCTAACACGTAGCAAAGAAGATGCAATATTAATTTGTAAAGCCCTTACCATATTTTAAAACAATTGTCATTTTAATGCCTTCGTAGATTATGTTCTTCATATAATTTATATTTCTTCCGTCGGGTGAGCGGACGTCAGTGTCCTGCAGCGTCGACTTTTTCGTTTTATAATACTCTGGGATCTTTTTGAACTATTTCTAGGGCATGAATCATCATCAAAGCTTCAAAGTGTCCGCCTTGTGGTGGCTCACCCTGTGTAGCCTGGCTTCAGTGGAGGTTTTTTGGACACCGCACTGACGGCAGCATGTACCAGTGACTACTGGTTGCTTGCTTTACTTAGCTTGATTAGTTTGTAAAGCCAGGTACAGAGTGAGGCCATCATTTAATTGTCGTGGCAAGTTCATATACTGTATGGAAAACTGGCTGTTTGGCTGCATCTTCTAGTACTAGCTTCCTGCACCTCAGTCTCCAGGGTAAATCTCTTGAGTATGAATTTCTGAGTTAAAACACCTTCTAATGAAACCAAATAGTAAAATATGCCTTGCAACCAGCAAGGGTTAACTTATCAATGTTCTAGAGGTTAGAGGAGCCAGTACAAGATGATAATGCAGCCAACCAACAGTGCCTCATATGACCACTGTAGAAGGTTTCTTGTTATATATAGATGCCGGCAAATTAGACGTGGCAAAACACTTAAACGAAGCAGTGGCTTAAAGCATATTTATGCGGAGATGGACAAGTACGCTAGTTGAAGAGTAATCTTTGATGAAAGACAAGATAACTAGACCAGACGATCTCACTAAGTATGATTCAGAGCACTGAGGGGGGAAGTAGCTGTTTATTAAAATTGGATATGTGGAAGAGAGGCAAGGGGGGGGGTTACTTGGTGGGGGGGGCGAGAATTAGAAAATAAAGTCAACTTGGACACTATGAAGACTGTGTTGAAGACTCACTTCCAGTTACAGACAAAGTCAAAATTCAAGTTAAACAAAGGATGGCCTACCTGTAATCTAGATGACAAACTAATCAATTTATCATGAAACCAGTAGAAACTGCAAGCTACTGCTACAGGGATATGTCATAACAAACTCCATGGAATATCATACTTCCCGAGCTTGGGCAACACAGGGTGTCATATAGATACAAGTTCAACCCACATAATGTGCAGCTTCACCCCATCGATAATTACGTCAAGATGGCTCAGCATGGCCTTCTTCCATGGCAATACATGAACGACATCACAGTAAAATTAGTGGTGTTGGCAAGAAGGGTGCTCTTAAAGATATGATGAAGGCTCCAACTCCAACTCCCTCGTTTCAGCTCTTAACGATCTGGGAAATAATGAAACGCCTCATGACAAGTAATTCAGCATGTGGAAGGATTCTGTTATTTGCTTATTCAGCACAAAAATATCTGCTGTTGATCCTGCTACAACCCGATGGAGTCGTCGATTCCAGAACTTGGCAAAACCAAAGCGCCGATAAGTTGCCCAACCTACAAAAGGAGCCTGGCCTCAACATATTAATAGCACATCTTTGGCTCAAATAATGTTCTTCATCCAACAATACCAGATCCCTAGGCCTTGTATCCTAGACTGGAGCAAGAATCACACCACTTTTGCATATCCTGACTGCAGACCCTGTTGCAGCACCTGAGCAGTATAGCGTGTTGTCAAGGATTTTGGTAAGGCATTGCAAATCCCTACATGGTGAACGAAATGATTCACGAAATGGGCAATCCATTTAAGATGACTTTTTACTTTTTATTAATTACTTTAGCCAAGAAATCGGCGAAAATCGCTTGTTTCTAGCATTTTTATCTCTAGCAGAGTCCCTATCCGCATTTTGACACATTTTGACCTCATAGAGACACTGGTGGGGATGTTAAGATATTCTGTTTTTTTTGGTGGATAGAGGGGACCAAAAGCTATACAGGTAGTTTTTACCATACAAAATCATGGATAAATCGTAAAGGGGGAATGGGGCGGAGGAAGGGAAGCGGCATCAACAATCCCCCCCTCCCATGGGTGAGGGGCGTTGCAACGGCACACTTGGATAGACTAGGGGTTAAAGTGCTTGTTCCGATCTTCTTGGAACACCCCCCCCCCGATGTACCCGGAGTAGTTCAATTTTGATATCAGATCCAAAGGCCGTATTTTTCATTGTCATCCTGAAATTCGGCTTCCAAATCCATTTTTTCTCAAGATACCGATATAAAAACTGTGTTTTTTAAGTGGTAACCATTCAATATTAGCACACAATAGGGCGTTGCACCAATTTGCTTTATCGCATCTCATTCACACTACCGCAAACAAGGTGTTTCCCACAGTCTGTATACGCGTCAGGCTCTCATATCAGAGGAGACAACGATATCACAAAAATCGAAACAAACAACTCTTTAATTATATTTTTGACTCCCCGGTATTGTTAATTGAAAACATATGTTTGGTCACCAATTTTGACTTTCAATGCTGCTCAGAACCAAGATATAGGGCAAAATCCTTTGGACATGGTGCCATTTTGGGAAATCCAGATTGCCAAACGCTTTTCAGAAAAATAAATGCAACCAATATTTGTTCTGATACCTGGATGTCTATTATATCCATGACACCAAAAAGCATCCAAAATGATAACGATCCGAGTATAGAAAATATAAATGGGACTGAGGTATGGCAATGGTGTAAACAATTTCCCCCCCCCCCCCCCGCCCCCCCGCATCATGGGGCGAGGGGTTTACAAAAGCACAGCTTTGGATACTTAGATAATTAACATATTTTTTGAACTCCCCAGGTATTGAAACATAGGTTGGCCACCAATTTTTACTTACTTCCAATGTCGCTCAGAACCAAACATATAGGGCAAAATCCTTAGAAATGGCGGCATTTTGAATCCAAGATGGCGGTCAAACAAACGCCTTGTTCAGAAAAAAATGCGAACCAATACGTTTTCTGGCACCTGGATGTCTACTCTATCCAATGATACAAAAAAAAGTCATCCTTGCAAAAAAAATGCAATTACATACCCATCGTCACTAACTACTGACCCCGAAATGACCCACGTTGCTTTGGTGTGTAGTTTAATTTGAAAAATTTTACCTTTGACCTTGACACATAAATATTTTAATTTTAGCATCTTATATCATTAAAGTCATGCTAGTGTAGTGGATAGGTTTAGGACTTGTAATCTCAAGGCCCTGGTTCGAAGCTGTGCAAGTTACATGTATTAAGTTTATATTCATATGATAATGATGAGACGTAATTGGTGACTTAGAAATGTGTACATACCATGTGAAACACATTGTATAAAACTGATGTGAAAATCTTATTTCTTCCATCGTTTTCCCTTTGTTTTTTTTGCCTTTTTTCTCAAAATTGTTTGCCGGAATTATCCTTCTCTTCTTTACAACCACGTGTAACTAACTACAACTTTTGATATGATGCCATAGCTACCACGTGAAAATTTGGTCATCGGAAAAAAAACAAAAAAAAAATTGTAATAACGTTTTATATTAAGATTTGTTACACAAGTCAAAAACAACAACGTTGAAGGTGAATTTTCCGGGTGGCGCCGTTATTTTTAACGTTTCTGCAAGGTTTTCGTATTTTTAAGGCTCCAGTCATTTTACTTCTGGCACGTTGTGATCCTCGGCCAGTCACAACGCTGTTTTTTTACAGTTTATTTGTCACAGTGCGGTACCTGACTTGCATCCTAATCACATTGCATCTTTGGTGAGACTAATTTGTATTTTCTGTCATTTCAGGGCTTCAGCGGGCTGTTATCTGATCATCTTCCTGTTTCCGAAATTCTTTCCAAAGGGCATGCTCCTATTGGCGAAAGATGTTCAAATCTAAGATCTACCAACTTAACACTTAACTGCCATAAGGGGTTTTGCACTCCGTTAGTGCAAGGGGGGGGGGGGTTCCTAGGGACCCATTCATTATATAACCACTTTCCCAAAGGAATTTTTAGATCAATCCACCACAATTTTAGAAGGATCAAAACATCAATAACATAAGAAATAAAAATGGAAAATTTTGGTCAGTAAGAAAATTAGGGGAAAACAATTGATTTTAATTGCGTCAAAATGTGCGAAAAAGACACTAATTTGTTTTCTGCATTTTCTGCGGCCTGAATCACCTAGACTTTTGCTGATTGCTTTAAATTGGTGAAGTGAACCTTTAACATATTAGTAAACATAGAAATGTCGCGTGCCATTTTATATTTTTAAGGTTTACTTGTAAATTTCCATATTTCCTACAGTAAACCTCTATACGATGTAATATAAAATATTATGACACCAATGGCCTACTATACTTTCCGCAAGAATTGTTGATTAATTATTTACTTTGTTTATGTCACTAGGTGTATGCAATTATGAAAATCAGAATCACAGTACATCTATTAAGATTTTTTTAATTTTTTTGTCATGGGCACTTCCGTTGTGCATAAGGGGGGTGCTCCTAGGACCCCATGCTAATTAACGCAAAAACGGCGGCGATGGATTGAATTTTTTTTGCAACAAATGCAGCGCACTGAAAGTTATACAATACAAAAAATATACCAAATATATTGCAGCGCTTAAAAAACGCCGGCCGAAAAACCAAAAATGGGTCCCTATAAAACCCCCCCTTTGCAGTTAAGTGTTAAAGTCGCCAACTTGGGTTTTGATGGATACACGTGTTCCAACTTGGTTAGCTATATTATGTATATATCACTATAGCCACTGTATAACATCAACATCGCCAGCACATTTGGATACACAATTACCTCCAACAACAATGCAGGTCCGTAAACAGGGGATGGAGCGGTGGGGGGGCGGAAGGCCCATCAAAATTGCCAAAGCACCCACACCCATATAACGACCGAAAAAAAAATTGTCAATCGCAGCAAATTCAAAATTAGGCTGTTGTTAAGAAAGGTTAAATAATTCCGGTAAAAAAATTCCACTTTACAGAACACCCCCCCCCCCCCCGGAATTTTGAGGAAAAAGTTGGGAAACAGTTATTCTTTTGAAAAAAAAAAAAAATCGCCCCTCCCCTTAAAAATTCCTGGTTACGGGCCTGTGGCAGGGAGGTATGAACTGGTCACACAATGTATTGCAACAGGCCCTAGCGTGCTTACTAAAAATATGTTATTATTTAGGAATAAAGTGTTAAAGAAGTTTAACACCACAAAAACATTTTAAATCATGATAAAAATTACTTAGATAGTACTGCGTTTGATAGACTCATATGAATGGAAAAGTCAAGTTTGTTAGGTGCTATAAGAATAGGGTGTTGGATCATCATGACCCTATCTGAGGTGCAATTTCCAAAACTGGTGCATGTGGATGGATCAATACACCCTCTGCTATGTGACCATGGTAAAATTCAAACTCGAAAAAAGAGGAAAACACACAAATCTGTAATATTTGTGTGTTAACCAGATAAGTAGACTTATATTTAATGTGCAATTCTTGAGTTAAGACATAACAATCACTGCATTTCTTTAAATTTAAGTCCTGATTTCAATCATGTGTTAGGCGAAACTAAGAGATGTAATCTCTGTTTAATTGAAATAACCGGGAGAAACACATTACAGTGTATGGCAATGTCTCAATTTAAATAGATGGGTTGTGAGCATGAAACTTCTACAACCCTATTCGTTGGAAAACCACAACAAAACTAGGTGGACAATGAAGGAAATTGCTATAGTATAAATGCCAACCAATTGGGACCCGGAATCCCTTGCATGTTGACTGTATATTATGTAACTATTTTATAACAACTGTTTAGTTAAAACGAACGTTTTAACCACAGTAAACAATTAAGGTTTCCCGTGCGATTTCGCACATGTCATCCAAATTCAACACTGTTGAAGTTCAAATTCGTCCCCAAAAAACCAACAAAGGTACAGTATTTTGTCAAATCGATCTCGTCTTTGGACATTCAAAATAGTCGATGGTCAAAAGACTTCAACCTATGGTCATTCATTCGTCCCGTGTTTATGGATTTCAGAGACCTTCAAAACGGCGATATAGGGTAGTTGGATGACGTCTTTGGTCACTTGGTTTAACAATTGTCTTTCAATTCGTCAGTGTTCGGGGTGATTTTCTTGTCTTACTTTTCTTACTCAATAATGATGATTCAGTACCAACCATTTTGTATTTATAAATGTCGTGTGTCTAATTACTGTGAGATAAACGTATCTTGAGTTGGACAATGCTAAAATGCTGTGTTACATTGACCTATAAACCCCTAAGGGTTTTTCTCTGTGCAGGAATAAGGATTCTTACTTGCGCCAGTGGCGATTTAAGAGTCAGCAGTGTCAGCAGAGCTGCTGACAGGGCCCAATCTAAAATAATTGCTCTCAGGGCCCCCTCAGACACCCCTTAGTCGCACTAAAGTGCGACATTGCGTCACTTTAAGCTGTGACAGGGCCTTTTCTTAATCGCCACTGCTGGCGCATCGTCAAGCCCGACGCAGTCCACAAGGATAACCACTCCTTTGCTAGCACATTCTTTGCTGTGCATTCCAACCCACTCTACAGGGTCTTCTCCTGGTACTCTATCTTTATTGACACCACAGCAAAATCTGGAATATGTTTCACATTCTTGGCTGCAATGCCAGTCCTCAGTCACGCTTGTGGGTACCTTCTTGTTTGGAGTGCAAGGTTTGTGGAATTACCTGCCATGTGTGCATTTCTTTCTCCCGGACACTCGAACAGACGGATATCTGTTCGAAAAAACAAAGCATGGTGAACAAATAGGCTATGGGCCCAAAACCGAACCCAAAAAAAAAAAAAAAAAAAATCATTCATGTTTTTTCTGTTAGCTTGGGTCCTCAGCTATCAGAATCTGCTTGTTTGCCATTAAATTGGTGGTGGGTGCCAGAGCCGTTGCTATGGCAACGCAGTAACGAAAAATGAGAATTTAGAAAATGTATCTTTGTAACTAAACAACATAAAAACATGCGCAAGGTGTCAATTTATATGTATTTCAAGCTTCCCATTTGATTGCAAGCAAAATAAAGGTTATTTGAGGTCATAGAATGTCGATTTATGGTCGTTACCATGGTAACAGTCTCAAAAATGAGCTTTTTGAGGGGGAAATGTATTATTTTTTAAAAGCGAAACCCTCCCTCCCCTAAGAGATTGTCATTCATCGAGTTTTTGTGTTAACCCTCCCTCCCCTAAGAGATTGTCATTCATCGAGTTTTTGTGTTAGCTTGGATCCTCAGCTATCAGAATCTGCTCGTTTGTCTTTAACACTTAAGTGACCAAGGGGTTTTCACTCCCGTTGGTGCCCAAGGGGGGGGGGGGGGTTCCATGGGACCCCACACTAACGAAACCACTTTCCCGAGGGAATTTTTGCACGAAATTTATACCACATGTGAAGGATCATAAGACAACCCCAAATCAGCAATAACAAATTAGATTTGTTATTTTGGGTGCAAATTAGGGGCAAAACATTGTTTTCAAAACACGCAAAAATTGGGCAAAAAGACGGAAAATTCAAATGAGCCTTGCGCTTACATCAAACATTTTGAAAACTTATTTTATGTTGATATCTATTCTAGAAGACCCATATTACTTATATTTAACACAAAAACAGCAGTTTTTGGGAATCCTGTATTTTTTACGGTGTTGCAAAATACACGTCATTTTCCCATAGAGTTTGTACAGTAACGGTTTGGCAACGTACAAGATGAAATTGTTTGTTTTCAGCACATAAAGGGTTAATTATTTTTAATGTTACTAATAATTGTTTACTTACATGTATGTGTGAACTTATATCAGCAAAAACAAATTGCTTTGGTTCTCGGTTTCT